>JANRGW010014789.1:0-34167 GCA_024733675.1 Psilopsiagon aymara | reverse complement strand
GAGTGTGACCAGCAGGTCGAGGGAGGTGATCCTGCCCCTCTGCTCTGCTCTTGTGAGACCTCACTTGGAGTATTGTGCACAGTTCTGGTGTCCCCAACATAAAAAGGACATGGAAATGTTGGAACAAGTGCAGAGGAGGGCCACGAGGATGATGAGGGGACTGGAGCACCTCCCTCATGAAGACAGGATGAGAAAGTTGGGTCTGTTCAGCCTGGAGAAGAGAAGGCTGCATGGAGACCTCATAGCAGCTTTCCTGTATCTGAAGGGGGCCTATAGGGATGCTGGGGAGGGACTCTTTATTTGTGCCTGTGTGATAGGACAAGGGGTAATGGGTTCAAACTTAAACAAGGGAAGTTTAGACTGGATATGAGGAAGTTCTTTACTGTGAAGGTGGTGAGGCACTGGAATGTGTTGCCCAGGGAAGCTGTGAATGCTCCTTCGCTGGCGATGTTCAAGGCCAGGTTGGACATAGCCTTGGGTGATATGGTTTAGTATGAGGGGTAGCTGCCCATGGCAGGGGGGTTGGAACTAGATGATCTTAAGGTCCTTTCCAACACTTAAGTATTCTATGGTTCTATGAATGAAAGCACATTCACAGCCGGGGGCAGATACACTGTCCAGGGATGGAGGGGGAAAATAAATGGGTGTTTTACTGTTCCAGGCAAAGCTTTGTAGTATTTGAACTAAGCTTAAAAGCCACAAGCCAGATGAGCTGGAAAAAAAAGTGTTCAGAAGGAGGCTCCTTCCTACTGACAGGCACTGCACAGTGTCTTTTCAAACCTTTCTCCCGAAAGTGTATTTTCCTTCTTGCAACAATACCTTTTTCCCAGCTTAGCATTTGTTTTCATAGAACATTGCTTTAGAAAGTGGCCCTTTTTGTATCTACTTGATGTGCTCACTTTCAGAAGTCCCATCACAAGCACTTGGCTGGTGCAGGTCCAGCATGAGCACCATGTGCTTCACAGCAAAAGCATAGGATTTAGAAATGAGGGAGAGGAAGGAGCACACACTGGTGGAGAAGTGCAGTCAGAATAGCTCAGAAAGCCACAGGGCAGCCTTTGTCTGATCCCTCTGTCCCATCCCTCACCAGGGGCTTTTGGGCATCTCTATGGGGTGGTTCTTCTCTAGGTTCTCTCCAAGATACCCATGTTCCCTGGGCCCTGGCCTGTGCTCAGGACCTGCTATGACACTTACAGGCATAAGTGAAAAATAAGAATATTTTATTAATTTAGGGAACATTTTATTAAGCAGTCTTTCTCTTTTTTCTTCTTTTTTTTTTCTTTTATTTGAATTATAAAATATTTTTTTATTTACTCTCCTTTGGAAAAAGTTATTTTAGCTTTTATGTGTCCCACCAGATTCATAAGGAGCTATTAAAGCCTTCAGAACAGCTGAGAAAATCATTTTGGTACCTATGAAAGGTTCTGATTTAAACTGTGATTCCTAGCAGACTTGTCAGGTCTGTAGACACAAGGTAGATCTCAGGGGAAAACTGGAGCTATTTCTCACTGGTATGAGTCTGTGGTTTCCGTGCCTGGGCACCTGAAAGTACTTTCTGATTGTTTTTGCTTGTAGACAGGAGTTACACTGCAGGCTGTGTTTTGTCAGTCCTGGCATTGAGGGAAAGTAGTTGAGGGCAGGACAGTGTTGAGAGGTAATGCTCTTGTGAAAGAATGCTTTAAAGCCAAAAGCATCTCTCCCCGTGATTCAGAACAAAGACCCATGACAGCTGAGTTTTCAGAAGGCACAAAAGGGAAGAGACGGTGGGCAGTGTTTAAGTCATCTTTTCCTACATTCTTACCTGCCACACAACAGCTTGTATACCTCCCTTAAGTAAGGTCAATGGTGCTAAAGTCACCGTGGGTGATCTGGAGACAAGCAGCTTCAGAGACAGCACTTCTGTTTGTGTTGCTAAGAGAGGAGTGAGAAATCGGGTATAAATCCAGTATAGATATGATGAGATGGGAACTATAATTAGACATGGCAAAAATATTCTCATCAAGCCAGCAGAGCTTGTAGTGCTTTTAATTCTCAAAAGCTGAGGCAGAGGGGCCACCTCTGATGAGACCGACAGTGGAGGCTCACTGGGATGTGCGTCAGGCTTTTGCCATGGTCCCATGACATTTCTGCCTTTGCACAGCTGTGTCTTTTCCCTGGGGAGTAAGCTCTTCTCAGTGCCGAGGTCTGGCAGTTCAGAGCTGTGGCTGATAGTTCGAGAGGCACTGGAGCAAGTAGAAATCTTGCTCATGCAAGACTGTGGAGATGAGAAAGGACAGGTCCTTGGGCATCACCAGCTCACTGTGCAGCAGTGCCAGGTATTCCTGCTCCAAGGGGATGCCTAACTTTTGCTGGAAGCAGTTGTTCACATGTCCAGCTGGGTTTCTTAATGCAAATCTCTGTTAAAAAAAATCACCACTTTGATAACCTCCTGTTGCCAACTGTGTTTGGGTTTCAGGTTTTGAATTCTGAACTGATTTCTGAATTGGTATGATTTTTCCTCATTGCGTGGCCATTACAGGCTGGATAAAATCTGCAGACAGTCTGTTCCTGAAAAAGGGTTTTAGTGCCAAATACCCATAAAAAAGGAAGCCATAGCTTGCAGTGATAAAGGGCTAGCTGTGACCAGTGGTATCAGCATATATAATGACATATCCGAGATTCACAGAAAGGTAAATATGTTTCATAGCTGGGGTTGAGGAATCTTACTTGAACAACTTCAAGCAGCTGACAACCTTCTCTCATAAATACAGTAGCATTGCACAGTCTTCCCATGTATGTCAGGTTGGACACGGCTCTGAGAAGCATGGTCTACTAGAAGGTGTCCCTGCCCATGGCAGAGGGTTGGAACTGGGTTATCTTGAAGGTCCCTTCCAACCCAAAACATTCTATGATTCTATGTAGTCAACATATGCTGTCTGTGTATAAACTACTTCTTGATATGCAGCTATGACTGTAACAAGCAAGAAAGCCACCTGATGTCTCTAGAATGCTAATTGTTGAACCATCTCTTTTTTTTTCCTTTGAAGTCCCACCTAATTTGACAGTTCCTCAAGAAAAGTCACCCCTGGTCACCCGGGAAGGGGACACAATCGAACTGCAATGCCAAGTGACAGGGAAGCCCAAGCCCATCATTCTGTGGTCCCGAGCAGACAAGGAGGTTGTGATGCCGGATGGAGCAATGCAGACGGAGAGCTACGATGGGATCCTGAGGATAGTGAATGTGTCCAGGGAAATGACAGGAACCTACAGGTGCCAGACCAGCCAGTATAATGGGTTTAATGTGAAGCCCAGAGAAGCTTTGGTACAGCTCATTGTACAGTGTAAGTAGACATTTTTTTTTTTCCATGTGGTTTTGCTGAGAAAAAGAATTTGATTTATTTCTCCCCTAAATACACAGCTGGAAGTCTTATGGTTGTCACATTTTTGTTGCTGTGTTGTTTGGCTATCTAGTTCCCCGAATCCATGATTATAATGTAAATGTAGAAGTAAAAATTACATAGGAGACCCATTTATATTAAAAAAAAAATAAGTGTGAGGCAGTCATTATTTTTCCAACGCCTAGCTTTAAGTTTCTTGTCACAGGAACAAGCACATGAGATAGGAGGATGTATTTCTGTAAATGCAGATCAGATACTGATCTCATTTGTTGATACTATGTAAAGCAAGAAGAAAAAATGAGGAAAAGAGCTGTTCTATCTTAGCTGATCTGCATGCAGATCTGCATCGTCTGCTCTGTTTGCAAACCAGCAGCATCAGGAATGGGAAGGAAAATATAAGAGGAAATCAATTATTTTGCAAATGTTCAGTGTTTATTATTGGAAAATGAAAAGTCTGGTTTGATATGTTTTATGAGGAATAATGAGGCATTCTTTGTTGCTGTGTATCTGATAAAGATGTTCACTAAATGAGTTTCATGTCTGTTGTATTGTTGATACTTATTCTCACCATTTTATAAAGTGACTTGTATAGCCCTCATTTATTCTAGTTTCAGATGCCCAAATATTGTGGCAGATTTGCTTTTTAGCAGTGTTCTGCACTCAGCGCAACTGACCTCTTTTGGGGCCTCCAGGGATGAGATGCTGCAATATGCATAGTTATTACTAATAATCAACTGATTCATTTTTTTCCAAGGTCTGTTGTATAACAAATTATTTATGCACTTGATTACATGTTGTGATATTTGCAGTGCTTTCATCAGAGCTATTTACTAGTGTTCAGACATAGCTTTTCATCAAAGCATGCTACTGTCCCAACTACCAGTCACATGTGTTGATGTAAACAGGAGCCTTCTTGCTTGGGCTTCTCCTTGTTGTGGGTTCATCTACATTAGGACTGGCATCATCCTACCTGCACTGATATATCTAAACGGGGAGCAGAGGTGTCTTTGGCTCCCTCTGTAGAGGCTGCAAAAAATTGCTTGGATCTTAGGTCATCCTGCAGAGAGGTCTTGCTTTAGAGCATAAAAGGCCACTGGGGTATTAGTTTCCTACAGATGGTACTTTTAAAGCAGATGGATTGTTGTAGGGAAGACAGGCTCTTGTACAAACAGGCTGGACCAGCCTTAATTCAGAGCTGTGGTAATACTAGGGAGCCCTTACTTGCAAAAGAATTTTTACTCAGGTCATTACTACTAGCGTTACTAGTGTTTATGCTGATGATGGCTTTTATGGTTATCATCACTAGGACTACCTATGATGACACACATTTTTGCTTTCAGATCTCCTGTAACAAGCCATCATCATTGTAAGTGTTTAATTTTAGCTGCACAGAAAAGGTGGTTTGGAGAAGGTGAATGTCATGAAAAGGCAGAGATAAAAGACATGGACGGGCAGACTATAGGATATGTGGAGAGGGCCCCAAGTCTATCCTGTAAATGGGCATGCCACCAGGGCACAGCTCACTGTCAAAGCTGGTAGAGCTTGTGGAACTGTGTCATGGACCACCCCCCCCAGCATGAATGGTGCAAAAGAGGAGGGTCAATGCTGTAGAAAACACAGAGAGCAGCAGCAGTTGTGGGGGTTTTTGGTTGCTTCAGTTTATCAGGTGTATTCACTGAGTCTGGATCTGGTATGTTCTGGCTACCTTAGCTTTGCTGGGGCATATCTTTGCCATGTCTTGCAGACGTGAAAAATGCAAGAAAAGATTAATCCATACAGTTGTAACTTGAAGAAAATCCATGTTGTGAAGACTTGCAGTGATACTCCCAGCCTATGGCTCTTGAGCCATTGGGCTGGACAGCTTAGAAGACTGTAGCAGTGTGGCTCATAAAAACGGGTGACTAAAACTGCTTCCTCATAGATCAGTGGTGATCTCAGCCATCACCATCTGAACAGTGGTGGCTGAGAAAGGTGATAATGTGAAGATTTTTTAATAGCTTGGACTGAATATTGGCCTGTGTGGTGGCTGCAGTCCTTCATGATCGTGAATGGCAGAGAGGAAACATGAATAATAAACTCAGTAAAAGCTGATTTGCAGAGTCCCTGTGCATCTCTGAATAAAAACCATTGTACAGTGGAGGAATGGTTGTCATGAATAGGGAGGAGGGAAAGCAGCATCTTTCTCCTTTCCTGTCACTGATTTGCTGTGAGAACTAGAGAAGATTTTGTTTCGAGGCATATCAGTCCTCCGTCTTAGCCATTTTGTTTATGTTCTTTTGTTGTCAGTGTACATCATCTTTTCCGTATGTCTACAGAGTCCAGCATGATTATTACAGCATTCTGGTTTGAGTTGTTTGTGATGATGTGTGGAGGATGGCCACATGGATGATGGACATATGGATAATGCAGGCTTCTTCAGGTAATTTAGTTCATGTATGTGGAGGGTGTTCCTGGTGAAGCAAGAGCTTCAGTAGGAAAGCCCTGGAGGTAAATCCACTCCAGCAGTTGCAAACAGCAAAACCCCAAAGTAACATCTGCAGCAAGCCAGCTCTTCGATCCCGCTGCCAAGAATTTCTTGTTTAAAGTTTTTGAACGTTTTCATTTTTTCTTTCTAAAGCTCTTCTAGAGCTCCATGAGCCCAGAGGAGCCCTGTGTCGTGATTTCAGACAAAAGCAATTTTTAGCTTTTTTTTTGTTTTGTTTTTGTTTTTGTTTTTTTTTTTGTTATTTTAAATCCTCAGAAACTCAATTGACCTGGGGGGATACTGGAAGAACAAGTATTCAAAAGCACTCTTGACATGGCTCTGTATAGCAGCTGTAATGTGTCCCACATTTTGCCCTGCAAGGCTTTATTTCAAGTCATTCGCAGTCATAGAAACTCTTATGTTTATCCAGTGAGGACTGTATCATTTATACTGGTCTCCATTTCAAAGCTTTTGAGCAGACAGTGCTATTTTCCTCATAAGGGAGGCAATCATGCCTTTTGTGTTAGAGGAAGGGATGGCTGAGTCTGGCTCCTGGTGAATGTAGATGAGGACTTCCCACCATCTGCACTTCTTCAGGACCTAAGCCAGTTCTGATGGACCCAGTGGGTGACTTCTGCTGACTTCCAAAGGTAGGTGGATGCCCTGCTTGCATTGCTGTTCCTTTACATTATTCTACTGGTAGGAAAAAAGCTCTGTTTTTATGTATTTTTTGTATTGCATTAGATGCAGCCATTCACATATTCTGAAAGACATGAGAGAAATAACTTGAAAATGATTATAACAAGTAGGAGTATAACAGATATTTACAGATTTTTCTTTAATCTGTTCTTGTTTAGATTTCTGCTCATTCAGATCTTAGCAAGTGACAACTTCGAGACAAATGGACAAAACGGATATTGTGTAATACTTTGATTGTTTTTCTTGTGGGAGGAAAGTACATGTGTTCGCATTTACTTCAGCATCATTCTCTTTAACCAGCATAGCATTTATTCAATTGTCATAAAAATCAGTTCTTTTCAGTAATTTTATCATGCTTACTTTAGATGCTTCTGTGAGTTATAAACAGGGAAAGATATTTAATGAAACATTTATATAACAACTTACTGGTTTAATTTTGTGTGTGGTGGCTGGGAATGTAAGCAGATCCATTCATGGATGTTGGTAGCTGGGCACATTCCCATTCTCTGGGGCATCTTAAGGGTTTTTACTTGTGAAAGTGGGACTTTCTTTCTCCCCATTGTGGTGTCACAGGGCAAATCTTTCAGTGGAACTGCTGCTCTAGGTTGTATCTATTGGCTCAAACTAAAGAAAAATCAAATACAAATTCAAAGAAAAAGGCTTTTTTTTTTTTTTTCCTAAATTTGACCTTCTCTCTGCTCATGTAACCAGTAATAACAGAGTCTTTCTGTGCCTCACCTCTCTTTTCCTCTGCAACCCCTTTAACCCTGTGCTCAGTGGTGTCAGGATCCTAGATTGTGAGTTCCCTAGGAAACCATGCTTTGATTTATGTGCTTTGGCACAGTTTGGCCTCAGATTGTGGTTTAAGAATTTTGATATTTCATGTTTGCCATCAAATTCTATTAGAAAATGAAAATGCATGATGGAGAAGCAAAGAGTAAAGGAAGACTCATCTCCCCCAGCCCAGATGTGTTGGACAAGAATTGTTTGGTGTACTTTTTGGTACACTTTGAGTCATGTCATCCTTGTCATGTCCTGAAGTGATTGCCTAAAATACAGCAAAGGAGGTATTGTTTTGAGGTCTAAGTGAGTAGGTCTTAGAGAGTAATTTAACTTAAAATTTTACCCGAGTGTTAGGTACCTGTGCTCCCTGAGTGGCTATGGAGAGCAAAGCATCCGCAGAAAGCACCAGATCCTGTCTTACAGAAATTGTCTGGGGTGGCTTTTCTTTGTTCCAGTTCCCTGTCTGTAAAATGGAGCTAACAGTTCCTACCCAAGAGGTTTTGGAGATGAGATTCTGAGGATGCTGTAGTAATGAAAGATTTGTAATATCTGATTTGATCAATAAACCTAGTATCCTTTGCTTATTGCTGTGATTATCCTGTGGTGTTTTCTTAGGTATGTTGGTATTTTGTCAGAAGCTATGGGCTTTACTGACTTTGAAATTCATTGTTTGGCAGATTTTATGAATGCTGCTAGCTTTCCTTGGAGAGAAGAGCTAAACACCTTCACTGGGATTTGGTTGATGGTGTTATTGTAGTGTCCACCTCCCCTAGGAGGTTGGAAAGAATTAAAGTCCACTTCATAAGGTGATTAGTTTCTTGCCTCTTCCCCACAGAATAAAAAAAAGGTGAAGCTAGTCATGATGCTAGTGACAGAGCTGAAGGTGTTCTGTCACAATACATAAGCCATCAGCAGAGCCTGGTCTGTGAAGTCCTTCTGGCACAGGTTCCTCAGTCGCCGTGCAAGCAAGGACAGCACTTGGAGAGCAGAGATTTTCTCAGGACCCATGGATGTTGTCTTGGTGTCTGCCATGGAGAGAAGCTGTCAACACCAAATAGCCTCGTTTGCTGTGCAGCCAGCTCCTCTGTGTCTTTGCAGGGAGTTTCTACATGTTTTTCACCCATGTTCAGACTCTTTTGAAGGTGCTCTCATGTATGATATGGTCAATGTAATGTAAGAGCCCTTCAGAGAATGGCATTTATCCTTCAGTATCTTCCTTTGACATCTTTGAAAGCTTTTTGCTCTCCAATTGCAATGGTGGAAGGCTATTTGCTGAGTCCAGGAGGATCCTTTCAGCAGGCTGAAATGGCATAAGCAGTTTACTGGGAGGACTGGGCTAACGATGCGAAATCAGCCTGGCGTAGCAGCAGTGCCAGCAGTTTATCTCCCAAGCATGGTTTGCTGCATGCCTGCGAGTGGGAAAGGGAAGCTGAGCAGGGCAAAGGAGGCACGTACATGACTGTTGAGAGACGTGTGATGGCTCACAGTGACTTAAGTGCTCATGCAATAGCACTGTTGACGTTGTTTCTTGGTGCTGCAAGACGCACTGTTTGTTTCCCCCAAAGCAGGTATCACAGATGCAAGGTGCTGGCCCAGACAGAGCCCCAGCTCCTCCTAAAGCTTATGCCTGCCTTTGTAGGAGCCATCAGAAGCCCCACGAGCCATGAACCTTCCTGCCACAAGCCCAGGAAAGTCTCTAGGATGTGGCATCTTTGCTCTGAGTTGAGAGGGTAGCATCTGAAAAGAAAGGGCTCCTGAAGGTGGCTTGTCCCAGCTTAGTTTTGGAAGGGCACCAAGACAGACAAGTGGAAAGTAGGAATTACATGTGATGACAGCACTCTGAGCACTGCATCTGTTCACAGCACTGACCATTTTCTTGTGTGCAAATTTGAATACGTAAAAGTTTAAAAAAGATGAATGAATGCCTGCTGTTGGCAAACAGGTGCAATCCAGTAATAATTTAAATGCACCACTTTTATTGCTGGAAGAGAATGCTCTGAAAATAAAAATGCCATCAGGTACAATATAATCAAATGCTTGCATTGTGTACGTTATCAAGTGATGACAGCAGAAAGGACAGAATCATTTTTCACAGTGGACATTGTTGCATGTTGGGTTTGCATTTTATATGCTCCAGTTTTACTTTGGTGCTACATAAAATTTTGTTTCTAATATAAACTCCTTTCCAAATGCATTGATTTCCAAGTACTTGTAAAGCCTCTTAAACATCAAAATTATTTCATGGTAACCTGGTTGGCATAGCAGTAGGCTGTATTCTGAGGCTCTGAATTTTTCTTTCGATTTGAGTTTTAGTTTGTATGTCATTTCTACTCAGTAATAAATTCTAAACAGCTAATGATATCATGCTGAAGGGGGACATTCTTTGGGGATTATATATGAAAAGCAGTAGAGCTGATTAGTAAGAAATATGAGGCTGAGTTATGATCTCGGGTGCATCATTGCAAATCTGGAGTGTATTGGTGGGGCATAAATTACTTTACAAGTTTTCCATTGGTGGCAGAGTTGCAAACTAGGTCCGCTTTGATTTGGTTTTAGGTGTTATTTGCAGTTGAAGATGGGAAAAAATAAGCTTTCATGCTTTAGGTAATTTGGCAGCTCAGAAAAAAATGCCATCTCTATTCTGTCTAAATATGTGCCTGATTAAATATTAATATATAAATATTATATAAATAATGAAATAAAAGGTTTTTGCAAAAGAAAGGAATGAACTGTTCTCCATCAGAAATAGAACTAGAATTAATGAGCTTAAAGCTCATGGAGATTTAGGAAAGTAATTGTGAGAAACTTTTTAAGAGGTAGGGTAACTAATCCCTGCAGTAATTTGCCAGGATGTTTACAGACTCTGAGTCTGTGAATGGGTTTTTTTTGTCTGGATGGGCAAAGCCCTTCAATGTGTGGAGATGGACAGGAAGGAGGCCAGGGACCAGCTTCCCTATTTTACTTTGGAGATGTTCACAGTGTAGTCTAACTCCAGAGAAACATGCTTTGTGGTACCTGGGGCCATGACAACAGCTCATTACTCAGGAAGATTTTTGCACTCCAAGTTTTTCATTGGTATTGCCGGGAAGAGCCACGTGAGTTAATGTTATTGTTTCATGAGTGGGCATCAGGAGGACAAGTAAAACTCCCAGAGAGTGAAACCTAGATTTTCAAATCTTCTTATAAAATTTTCACTATGAAAACTTATGAAAAATTTATAATCAGAAAATCTTCATAGATTAGAAGAGTAACTGAATGGGGGAAATGTCTTTATTTTAAAATAATCACTAAAATCTATTTTTAGGCAAGTTGAAAGTATAACGGAAATCAGTGTTTACATTTTGCATTCATATTATTTGCATCACTTATCCTTTTTTTTTTTTCTTTTACATTCTGATTAAAGATTTGGGTAGAAGAAGTTGATTACTATTCAGGGCAAGTGTTGTGTAACACAATACATTCCCCCACTGTCAGGCTTATTACTTTCTGAACAACTTCCTTCTCTGTAGATAGGTTTTGTTTTTGATTTAGACTGTCTGTGATGGGAGAGAGGGAAAGCTAAAACAAGGCTAGAACTAGCCCTTGCTACTTTCATGTTTCTGGGACAATTTTCATGTCTTTTTGGAGCATAGGAATCAATAAATGACCCTAACAACTTTAAAACTTAAAAATAGATGCTGCTCCTATTTACCTTTATCATTTTGGTTTGTCTTCTAAAGTTGCTTTTCCCATCCTGGTGTGTTGTGCTGGAGGAATTCCTCATCCCTGGGTTACAGATTTTCCCAGGGTTGGTCTCATATGCAGAGATCCATGCTGCCTACCTGAGTGTAAAGACTCAGTCTGCCCTATGATGATGTATATTTAGGCAGTCCAGATACTCTGACAACTGCCCTTGTGTTTAACCTGTGGTTGGAATTCCCAGCTCCTTGGTTCTTAGTCTAGAAATTTTCCAGATTTTTTTTTCCCAGAAAACTCTCTTAGTGCTTTTATATAAAACTATGGTCAAAATCTCGTCTGTAAAATCCTCAGTGGAAAGCTGATAGAGAATGATTTCAGCACAGTGCATAAGCAGTCATGGCTTTCTATGTAATTTGTCTGAATAGAGCAAGGAAGGAAAAATGGATGAAAATAATTAATAGCTTGATGAGGAAAGCAAAATACTAGGAGCTTTTTGGCATTTAGCAAAGTCAAAGGCAATGTGTGTCTAGTGACCTGGAGAGGTAATGAATATGCAAACACTGGCAACATGGAAAGTTGTGAATGAGAATGAGATAATTTTTTTTCATATTTAATATTAAAACTGTAGTCAC
Source organism: Psilopsiagon aymara (assembly GCA_024733675.1). Taxonomy (NCBI): domain Eukaryota; kingdom Metazoa; phylum Chordata; class Aves; order Psittaciformes; family Psittacidae; genus Psilopsiagon; species Psilopsiagon aymara. The sequence goes on along the minus strand of JANRGW010014789.1, from coordinate 22,534 downwards.
TGAGAGAATCTCCTGAGATATATCTTTTTCTTGTAGAAATTCCAAAAGACTGCATAACAGCAAGTATCCCAGAACCTGAAGCATAAACAAGGATGATATTGGGAAAAATTGAATTATTCATAGAGGTTTCTTTTAAACAATTGGTCATGTAGAAGATAGTCTTACACCACAGAACTGTTCACAGCACTGTCTGAGGGCAAGACCAAAGACAGTCTTCTAGACAAAACGTTTTTTGGTTTTTTTAAGAAGTGAGAATGAGAAGAGGAATATAATTGCATGTGAATGTTGCATAGCTAGGTTTTTAAAAGAAGAATCAGAATAGGGTGTCTTTAAATGCTCTGCTTCTGGAGATAGCATGCAGGATCTGAGTAGTCAAATTGATAGTCCTGGGAGAAAGGATTAAATCCATCAATATTTCTTTGAGGCTTGTTCACAGAAGCTTTCTGTCTCTTAACTATGGTAGATTTTTGCTGATACTGGCATTTATCAGTACTTCCAGCAGTTTCAAGGTAGCTCCGTGAAGTTAGGCTGTCCCCTTGAAACTCAAGAGAGGAAAGGTTACCATGAAACAGACAGCATCTATGTTCCATTTAAAACCTTCAGTTCACAAAAATGGTAAGTTGAAATGAGGTGGAGTTCAGGTTTCATTCATGCTGATGCAAGGAGAAGATTGTGTCCCTCCAGAGCACTTTGAATGTTCTTATCTTAAATGCTACCAAGCTGGGCAGGAAGCCTTCAGTGTAAATGTAAACCTCTGAAAGATCATATATATGCATCTTTCCGCTCTTAATATCAAGTAAGACCAGCAACTTGCTGTGATGTTTCACCCTGCTTCTTCCCAACATGGTCTTTAGGATTGGATAAACAATTGAAGTGATCCTAGCCTTTTATCTTTAATCATGTTGAGTTTAAAATTCATTCCAGGCTTCCACTGAGCCTGGAAGACCTCAACTTTGTGCCTAGGCACTGACAAACAACCAGGTCATCAGGACTTGGTCTTTCAGTTCTTGGAGGTGCTAATCATGGGAGTTGCCACCACCTTCCTCCTTGCTTCTGTCACCTTTTCATTAGGCTATTTGCAGGGTTGTATTGTCCAAGTGTGAAATGCTGCCTGTGAGTGTACTCAGTTACTTGTGTGTTTTACCACTTTAGTCCTTAGCATCTGACTGCCTAAGCTGGAAATTCTCAACCAAAGTGTTCTGCTAGAGCTTAAAGCGCACACCCGTTAGCCAACTGTTTTATTTTTGTACTTACTCACATTACAAGCCTTTTTGAAGAAAGCCATTGATTTTATTCCCAGATACCTTGAATGCTCTTGCTGTATTTTGAGTACAAAAGCTTGATATGAAAGAGTCCACACTGGAGTGAGTTTTATTTATTTTATGTTTATTATTTGCAGCTTCATTAAGAGAGCAAAATGCCTCCCATCTGTAATGAATTAGTGGAAAAAGAAGACAAAAGAACTTCATAATATGCTCCGATATCCACAGAAACCTCCTATATTTTGGACATACCTATTTTTGATTTTGTGCTTGAATTACTTTGGTATGGCCATTATTTTGTGCATCTGCAATTGTACTCACGTTTTCTTTATAAAGGAAGTTTTATATATCAAAAGAGCAAAACAAAAAAAGTTCTGACTGGGAAAAACATCCTACTTAATATAATATCGTCAACGTTGAGTGAGTTTATTTGAAGCCATTTTCTTATTTGCTGGTATGTATCTTTAAAATACAAAAACCTTATTTCCTAGCGGTGAACATGGAGATGGCTCCTATGATTTTGGTGTTTTATTCATTCAAGCCAGAAGGGGATTTGGTCCCACAGGTCAACAGTAGAATTAATATTTGCCTTGGAGAACACTAATTTGAATCCTTGATGGATTTCTGACTTGGATGTTAATTAGTCCAGGTGTAATGAGATCTGTGAATCTCTCTAAATTATTACCTGGTTTGCTAATTTCTGATCTTGTGAACTTGGATGTGGCCACCCATTTGCTGTCAGATCTATATTTTATCAGACTGACATAGAACCAGTAACAAAATCATCCTGATCTTCTCTTATCTGTGTTCCCTCTCACCAAGTCATGTCAGTTATGAGATTAAAATTTTTAGAAAGATCTGGATTAGATTTAGATTCAATATTAGGAAGAAATTATTCCCTGTGAGGGTGGTGAGGCAGTGGCGCAGGTTGCCCTGAGAAACTGTAGCAGCATCATCCCTGGCAGTGTTCAAGGCCAGGTTGGATGGGGCTTTGAGCAACCTGGTCTGATGGAAAGTGTCTTTGCCCATGGCAGGGGGGTTGGAACTGGATATTCTTTAAAGGTCCCTTTCAACCCAAACCATACCACGACCCTATGATTCTATCTTTGTTAACCTTTGCAGTGATTCTTATGCGTACACCTAGTAATTACTGAACCAGACGGAGCTATGAGCCTATGACCCTTCAATACTAATATTCATTGTAGCATCATTTTGAGGCACTTGATCTAACCCATGAGAGTTTGACCCTGAATCAAAACCTCAGTGTGCTGCAGTGTGAAGGCAGCATCTAGACTGGTGATGGAGAAAAAGCAAACTAGAATAATGTTAATGTTAAATGATCTACAGAAACGAATGAGAAACATCTTCCATGGGTTGTGCCATTTGTGCCATGTTGGGTACTCACACAGACAGAGCTGTACCTATCTCACTAATCAACCAATCACACTCCTTCACAGTAGCTCATTCATCTTTGTTGTTGAAAATTGGTAATTAGCAGCTTATTCCTCTTAGACATATTATGCAGGATGATTGCTATGACCCATCTCAAAACTTTGAGTGCCTTGGAATATTGCTTAATCTGGGACCAGTCCTTCATAAAGCCTCCTTGAAAAGAAGTTTTGATAGTTGCATTTCTTTTTCCTTCTGTGAAAGGAGGAAATCAGCTGTTTATAGCTGCTCTTAAGGGCAGCCTTGATTTTCTTTTCAAATCAAGAAGGGTTTCTGAGAAAAAAATTTTCCATGTCTGATATATAATCAGCACCCATCAGACTGAAATTCAACAATGTATGCTCTCTGATTGCTTCTAGCTAAAAAATGCACCCAGTTCCCACCTACCTCAGTTAGTTCTGTGTGCTGACATGTGTGTTGTTATCACACATATGTATGTATTTTAATATCATCTCTATCACTTGGTGTACCCAAGTCCATTGTTACATGCACTCTGATGGGTGCTGCGCTTTGCATCACAGTCCAGGATGAGCATGGTTGAGATGCTGAGCACATATGGAAAGGTTGAGGCTATGGGTTTGAAGGTACAGCTTAACCTTGCTGGAAGAGGCTTGTTCTGTGGGGAGGAGAGTGCACTCGCTGCTTTGTGATGCAGTTGCTGTGAGGAGGCATGTGGTCTTCTGAGGCCAGCATCTACTTTGCTTGAATTATGGGAATGCAAGACATCTTCATCCATCTCCTGATTAATCTGTGGAAGTATTCGGAATTTCAGGGGACCAAAGACAGTATTTCCCCATTAGTCACAGCTACATTAGGATTTTTCCACATCTTGTTGGTGTTGTTATCTTTGTTAGAGGGAGTAAAGTTGTGGCCTGATCGACCTTTCAAAGTCTGGTATGCAATTTTTAGTGGCTTATTTGTAATTATGGAGAATTAAAAAGCTCAACCATGGACATATTAAGACAGTTGGTGGTACAGAATATGAAGACTTTTATCTGTTTTGCCATAACCATTGCAGAAGCTTCATTGGACTCCAGAGAATCCAAACAGAAAAGGGAGAAAATGCAAGAGAAACATGGTTCATTGCTTCTGCTCTTCATCCAATTATTTGCTTTATCGAGGCATTATTTTTAGGCTGATGTTGAATTCTCATGTGGTGTGGCTGAGCTTAGCCCTTCTACTTTAATGCAAATGTGCCTCCATGTTTCCATCATGTAGTCTCAGATAATTGTGTCTGAATTGGAATTCTTCTGAATTTTAATTGTGAAGATTTTGGGTAGGCTGGCTGCCAATTCAGTAATGGGACTTAAAATATAGTTGGAAGGGATTTGCACCACAACTGAGTCTATGGCTGGTTTAAGATGTCTTTGGCTTATGTGCAAGTGTTTTATAGGGAAGCTAGGCAGAGTAAATTGTGCCAGAGGTTCAGAAGTGCCTGTATGAGGAAAGATAGTCTGCTGTCCATTCTGGAGTTTGGCCTTGTATGGGACTCAAAGGGTCTTCATTTTTGCACATACCAGACCAGTGAAAGAAGCATCCAGATAACAATGGGAAGGTAGAGCTCAAAATCATCTAAATATGTCCAAAACTAAGTCAATACTTGGAAGTGGTCTTCAGCATTGAGTGGCACTGTCTCGGGAAAAAAAAAATAGGATGAGTAATATCAATAAGAATGTGAAAGGAGGAATTACCAGGGTAAGACTCATGAAGCCTTACTTTCAGAGCTGAATTTTGCTTGAACGAGGCATTCGGGTTGTCCACATTTCTATAGGAGCTGATTCATGCTGGTCCTGCAGCAACATCTCCTAACTGGTGTTTGAATGAGATGCAGAAAATGGCAAATGTAGTCCCTGTATTACAGACGAAGCAAAATGAATCTAATCCAAGCAAGTAGAAGCCTGGCTTCAAGTTTCTGTAAAACTTTGGAAGGAAATTGCAAGTTGACTGAAGAAGTAGTGTATTCACTGTAACTTCTGTTTGGCAAAGACCAATGATGATTCATCATTTTGGATTGATAAATGAATTTTGAGGCAAGGGAAATGTGGAATATGCATTTGTGTTAACTCTGTAGAATTCTAGTTTACATATCTTGGTAGAAACAGTGAGTGCAGGTATGTTTAAGAAGAGACTAAAAGATCTGGGTCAGAGATAAGCAGCAACAAAGATAGCTTTTGAAAGAGAAGTATTACTCTGAAGGGAGGAGTTCCTAAATAAGCAGTCCTTGGGGACAGAAATGTTTAAAGTCTTGATGATTATGGTAACATCTTGAAGGAACAAAAGATGGGCAAGTTTGTGTGGATGCTGTGCAGTAAGGGCCACATCCCTCAGGGCAGTTCTGTCTACTCACCAAAGCTGTCCTGGTGTGGCCAGAAGCAATTTATCTGTGCTATTCTTGCACTTTGTCCAGACTTTTACTTCTGATTCTCAAAAGTAGAATTAGTCAAAACCCAGCAGCAGACACATGCTGAACCTGCATCATTCTGCTTTAACAGAAATCTGCCTGGGAAGTATTGCTCATGCAGAGAAAAATAGAGTTATATAGAAAGGACCATGGTGATTTCAGAAATGCAGACATTAAAAGGAAAGTTGCTGTTCTTGGAGACCAAGGCAAACGTATTGCTTACATGGGTTGTTTGTTTGTGTTTGGAATGGATGTGGGGAAGTGTCTGCCTGGTCACAGAATCTACGTCTGGGCATCACTGAGGTATTGCTGGCTTGAAAACCTGATCCTGCAATGTGCCAGCAGTATCCCTCTGAGCCTCTCTGTAAGGCAGCATTGAGATTTCCTCTGTGCATTTGAGTGTATATTTGTGAAGACTGGAAACAAAACGGAACATGTGCAAAGCAGGATTCGATGTTACTGGAGGAAACATAATTTGCCATATTTCTTCTTCTGGAGATAAAAGTTGGAGATCAAACTGCACTCTGAATGTAAACCATGGGGCTGACAGAGTACAAGTAAAAGTCAACATTGATGCGGAATACATAGGTACACAGTGGCCATAAATACATGCAGATTTTTAATCATGGTAACAGTGAGACTTATTAGGCGTTTTGTAGCCTACTTGACTATAATAGCTGGGCACTAGCGCTGTCACAAAGGTTATTCTTCCAGTATTGCATTCCTGTGACCCTGTGGGCAGGCCTATTTTAGAGGAGAAGCATGTGAAACAGTTGTAAACAAGACATGACGATACGCTCAGAAATGCTGCAAGAAACTGGTTTTTTTTTTTTTCTAAAGAAATTATCAGAAATACCAAAGACATGGTTCTACCCTGACTGTGCAACATGTCTGCAAGGTACAAAATGTATTTACAATGCTGATTCCTTCCTGGAAACCTGTTATGCTTCTAGTTCTAGTTGTGGCGAAGCAAACATTGTGGACTAACCTAATAAGTTTATTAGTAAGCGGTTTTTGTATCATTTAAGTAAGATAAAGTTGTTTGATAAAAGTCCACTCTAATCTTACCATGGAGAAAGGTTATACTTCCCAGAGGTTTTGAGAAAAGTATCCCAAGGCACATGTTATGATTCAGGTGACGAGAGAGAATTCACTGAAATTATGCAGTATATAATCTTTCAAAATGAGATAATGCATATCAGCTGGGTTTAATGGTACGGATTAAAATAAGATGTTTTCCCTTTCCAGTTACAAATCATGGAAGATAGTTGGTATCTCTGTAATGGACTTGTGGTTTGGCTGATGCATCTCTAGTGGAAAAGAGAGGTAAGATATGTGGAGTAGAATGGTGGGAAAAGCGAAGAAAACACAGGTCATTCAGGAAGAATGTGCCACTGTATTTTTAATATCAATGAGGTAGAAGATACCCAGCAATAACACCAACTATTCAGAGCTCCAAAATACATCCAATACAAGCCCTGGCAGAGTTCAAAAAGGAAATGAAAATAGAGAAAAACATATTTCTTCAATAACCTTGAAAATTCAATTTTGAAGATAAAACAGAGCTTGATAAAATCGATTGAGAGGGTAGATGAACTAGAATAGTAGAGGAAACAGCTGGAAGAAAAAGAACAGCAATATATAGGTTTACTGAAAACAAAAGGCAATTATGTGGAAAACGGGGGAGACACGAACTTAGAAGAAATAATATAAATTTTCATGGAATCCTGTGGGAAGAGGAAAACAATTAAACACTGGATTTTATTCTCTTCTGCATAAAACTGCTGGACACAGAAGACAAATCTGGCTGCCCGAAAAAAAGCCCCAGAAACAGAAGCTGTATTATTTATTTATCTATTTAGCTATCTTATCTTTTTATATATTTATTTGTTTGAATTTGTATGTGAATACAAATCCAGGCTCAAGTTTCCAAGCACAGCCTGTTTCATTTGAAAGGCAGCGTCTTATTAGCAGTCTTCCAAATGGGGATTAAATTATTCACGGTGATCAGCACTAGAAAAATACAAATGAACTCAAAAATAGGTTCTCTGCTGTCTTATTATGGCAGATCTACTCTCACAGTGGTTTCATTTCAGAGCAAGTCTCTGGTTTAATGAGGCATTTGGTCTCAGCCACACTTAAGATGCATAATATTGTGTGCTTATTTCTTTTTAGGAGCTTGTAACTCTTTCTTTCCCCCTGGCTCAGGTTTAGGGCTCATTGCTCGTGTGAGGCTGATTCTGCGGTTGCTGGCAGGTTCTGCTGCTTCCTGCCTTGTGTGCTTGGGTTTGGGGCGGTACTGCTCTGCTTCAGTAGTGTTCCAACAGCTGTATGTTTCCCCCCTCAAAAGAGTGTTAAACACAGTGGTGTGAGATGAAACTGTTTTTGGGAGATGACTTGTACCTCCAGGCTGCACTGTTGGAATATTTGCATTTAAATGACATTGTTGTTTCTACTGGTTGTCATAGCTCAGTATCCCTGAGGGAGGCAGGAATCTTCTTTCCTCCCATGTTGTAATGCCTGTTTGCTGTCCAGTCTGGAGGCAACTCAAAGAAGGGCATGTCTGAATGATGCAGCATCCAGCAAACACTGTGGTCTTGATTTTGTGCAAGGACATTTTTCATCAAAAGGAACAACTGAACAAACTCAACGAGCTCATCCCATCATCACCAAAACAGAACACAAAATTCTCATAGTGAATTCTTCCCAGTGTTTGCACATGAGCAAAAGTAAGGTGGAAGAAAATGGGAGCAGTGGGTGACGGAGACAAAGGATGCTCTCATCTCCCACAGGAGGGAAGGGTAAGCTGTTGTGAGACTGATTGCTGATAACAGCTCTGCCTCCTTCAAGGAGTAGACTAAGGCCAAGTTTTTTAAAAATAAATGCAGAATTGTTCCAAGTCCATTTTTCAATCTCAGTCTTCAAATTGAGTGCTCAGCAGGCACTGACATACGGAAATCAAGATTTATTCAGCTCAGTTTCTCTATTTCTGCACTTCATTCTCTCAGATCTGATAGACCCAGGCTTGTGTGTGAGGGGCTGAAGATGGTCGTACCAGATCCATTCAGAGAGTTTGTGAGCTGTGTCCCCTGTCCAGGACGTCTCTTTCCTTTGCAGCAGCTGTTTTGTCTCATTGTTGTCTCCAGTGTCATTTGCAGCATCCATTGCTGGGCTCTCTCTCAGTTTTTCTTCCTTTGAGATAGTTTGCTGTTGTTTGAATCCTCCCAAAGGAGGTTTGTTTTTTTTTTTTTTTTTTTGGGGGGGGGGGGGGGGGGGGTTGGTTTATTCCTGCTTTCTCTAGTGTCTAGTTATTCCATACATAAAAATCCAGTGCTGGGAGAGAAGGAAGAGGGGTAGGATGGGGACAGGGCTCACTCTGGTTTTGTGTCACTGTAGCTGATACGGAACTAAGGATCTGTCATTAGGAAATGGAGGTTCAGGATGCAGAAGTAGAAGTTGGGGTGTGAGGGATATGTAGTCAAATTAAAATTATAATACAGCTCTTGAGGAGGGAAACAGGCAGCACAGCTTCCTTTGGGTTCAACTTCAGCTTTGATTTTATTTGATAAAGATGCTTTCCAGATATAGCTGAGCTTACAGCATGGTGTTAAGTCCACCACTATGCCATCTGTGTTCTCCCACAGCTCATGCATCAATCTTCCCATCAGTGAGGACATTAATAGGATCCTGAGTCTTTCTCTAGCAAGTTTTTTTCGTTTAAAGTGTATGAACTTAATATCTTTGAGGCAGCTTCTTTTCTGCCCTGCTTCCTTGAGAGCAGCCAGTGAATTGAGGGCTGGCAGTTAACCATATCACTCTCACATGCCCTTACAATCTCCATTGCCTATTTGATGCATGTTTTGATTGCAGCCTGTCTTCAGCAGTGATCTGGTTTACCAAAGCACTTATCCACAGTTGGAGATTTAGATTAGATGTTAGGAAGAAGTTCTTCCTTGTGAGGGTGGAAAGGCACTGGCACAGGTTGCCCAGAGGAGCTGTGGCTGTTCCCTCCCTGGCAGTGTTCAAGGCCAGGTTTCACAGGGCTCGGGACAATCTGGTCTAGTAGAAGGTGTCCCTGCCCATGCCAGGGGGTTGCAGCTCAATGATCTTTTAAAGTCTCTTCCAGCCCTAATCATTCTATGATTCTTTGTTAATGCACCTCACCAATGACTTACTAACAGCCCAGAATATTGATGCACTGAGAAAAGAATAAGCACCAGGGACAAATTGGTCTGAAGTAGTTGCCTGGCATTAAAAGGGAATGGATGCTGTTCTCCCCCATCACAACATATTTTTCACCTTTATGCCAGTTCTTTCCTCTTCTAAAGGCTCTAAGTAATGAATATAATTTATCATTTTATTATTTGGAATATCAGATTGATAGAGGCTAGGCCACTTTTATATATAACTTTTTATGTATAATTAACATTATTTATATAATTAAAAGTTTTCTCCCTTTTCACTTGATCTGGAAGATACAGAAGAGCTCAGTGTGGCTCAATGTCTGAAGTGGCCTGCTAGGGTGTAGAGATTCGTAACTGAAGAGAACTGCTTTCCCATCAGGCAGCGTGGAAGAACTAGCTTCTTTTAAATCAACGTGTAAGCTTGTTCAACGTTTACAGCAAGCACCGCAAATGATAATAATCATAGCATCCTAGAATGGTTTAGGTTAGAAGGGACCTTAACATCCGGCTGCCAGGGCTGTTAGGCAGTGGGAGAGGGAACCAGCATGTGCAGGGGTAGTTTTGCTGGATTAAGTAGGGACCCTGCAGTGTAGAGGATAGGGTCTTGCACCATTGTATGAGACTATTAGAAATATCTGCTGGTCCATGCTTGCACTCACTGTAGGAGGTGCTCCTAGTTGCTCCTGTCCAGTGATTTCCATCATGCCCTCATATGCTGCCTTTCCCTGCAGTCTTCACCCTTCACAGGACCTGCTTTGTCCTGAGGTCAGTCCAGGACCCACTGTAAGATCCTCATCTTCAGTTCATGCCTGCAGATCCCTGTCACAGACTCAGAACTGCCCTTTGCTTTCTCAGACCTGTTTATTTTTCAGTCACTTGTCTGGAAAATTCACATCATGATGCTGGAGCAGCCTAGGCAGCAATTAGCCAGAGTGAAAGGTTTGAGCGGGTTAGGAAGATTTACCTACCTCTGGAAAAAAAGGTGTAAGTGTTGGCGCTCTTGTGAGGCTGGATGTAGAAATGAATCCTAAATTTCCAGGGAAGTCACCAGTTTGCCCATGATTTGGGGGAAGGAAGAGAGGAGAGAAATTTAGACTAAATTTGCGTGCCTGTGGGAGGAAGTGATTTTCCCTTTCATCCTATAAAACCAAGCCTTCATTTCCACTGCCCTTCCAGCTTTTGCCCAAGGATTTCCACCCATTGTACGCATCAAAGAACAAGTATGATCACCTAAGCAGATGGGATCGGGTATGTTTTGGCAGGAATTAAAGGATTTTCTATCTCTTCTTCTGAAGTGCTTGACTTAGGGTTTCCAGGATGTCTCGCTGCCAGTTCTGAAGGAATTTTGTCAACTGAAGTGGGAAAGTTATTTGTTACTGACATGACTTAGTGGTGGTGTTGGCAGTTCTGGGGTAATAGTTGGATATGATGATCTTAAAAGTCTTTTCCAGTGTAGCTGGTTCTGTGATTTCCCTTGTCCCTAAGATGAACTGCTTCTGTTCAATACCTTCAGTGCTCAGCGCTGTAAGTAAGCCGTGAAGTAGGATTGCAGTGAGCAGGTTAAAGCATCTCTCCCATGAGCTATAGGGCACCAAGCACGTTGTTTTTCCACCTCTTCTCATTTGTGTGCCACCATTTAAAATTCGCTAAATATAGGGCAACTAATTCAGTCAGGGTAAACACACACAAAGCTAGTCATTCTGTCTCAATTGAGGACACCTCATTCTGCTCTTGCTGCTCAAAGAAGCTCTGCAGGATGGAGGGGAGGACAATAAGGGCTGAAAATAAGCTTGGTTTAACAAATACCCATTTTGCCCTTGCTCTGGTGGTGTGTCTTTGAGCTGTGCACTGATTATTTTCTTCTATTTTCTTTTGAACGTGCCAAAAGTTGCTTTGTAACCTGCAAAACAATTTGCCTCCAGCTCAGAGCCTATTCCCACTCATTTTCCATGGCTGTAGCAGAGTCCCAGTCTGAGCCGTCTCCAGGGTTTAAATCCTTGACCTCTGAATTTAAAAGTATTGACCTTGTTGCTTAAAAAATTGGGCCAGTACAGCTGGCTTCAGTGTGGCTGTTGGAACTAGATGATCTTGGGGTACTTTCCAACCCTAACTATTCTATGATTCTATGATTCTACAAAAGCCTAACCTAGCCCAAAGGCGCAAGCGTTATGTAGCTTAATGCTATGACTTTTGCACTTGAAATGGCCCAAAGTCTCCCAAGGACAGAGTGAGCCTTGACAGAGAAAAGAATAAATTTCTTTTCTTATTGGTAAGATTAATTCTTATTTTCTGCAGATCAACAGAAGAAAAGCCTGTTTGGTTATAAAGTAGCTTTTTCCACAAGAAAAAGGAAGTACATAGGTGGAGAAACTGATACTTGTTTCAAGCCAAATAAAGGTTGTTGTGAACACTGTCTAGAGCACCAGTGAAATCTTTTTTGGGTTGTTCAAAGTCTATACAGTTGTTTTTTGTTCACATTTCTATCTTTTCTGCTGTCTTCAGAACACTTATTTGCCTCCCCTGTCCATGGTTTTTATTGCAAAACATTGTGCAGAAATCTCCCCCAGGTGTTTCTAGATGTACTCTGCTCCTCACTCATCATGTCTCTGCTCTGCCTCCTCTCCTTGCCTGGTTTTATTCACATTTACCCTGTTGCATTTTGGACCAGATGGTAGCACCCTTCTTCATTACAACCAGGGAAGACTGTACTCCCATAATCTCCAGGGATGGAGGAAGGTTGCACTGTGCTGGCTGAGCTGTGCCAGCGTTGGATGTGACTAGGGCATGTCTGTAGTCATGGAATGGTGGCCAAGGATGCTTCCCTGTGGGGCTGTAGTTTCCCTGCAAAGAGCTCCAGTAGCAGTTGCAGGAATGAGGCACAGTGTTTAAAATGTACAGTTAAATAGTTTAGTCAGGGTTCTTGTATACTGCTGACCTGGACATCACTGGCTGTATCACTGACTTATGTCATTAGCTCAGCCTGACAATAAAAATAAAATTGCTTCTTTTGTGGTTTTAACAGTCTTTAAGTGTTAAAATCTGTCTTATGTCTACCTTTACTTTGCCAGTATGTGTATCTCATCTGTTCTTTCCTGTTTTGCCTTCCCTTTCTGTGTACTTGGGTGCTGTTGTAGGATGCAGCATTTTCATAGTATGGATGTGTGCCACCCAGTCACGTCTTTATCCCTGCTTGGAGAAGTTAAACAGATCAAACTCTTTGTTTTTCTGCTTCTGGTAAGCCATCTTGTGTCTCCATCAGATTAGTTTTCTAGCTGTTTCTTAGAGTCTCCCCTAACAAGCATGTTGACAGTAGGAATGTTTGCAAGCTGGTGTTGCTGGCATTGCCTGCAGAGGAGTGCTTACTTTTTCACTCTGTTTCCCCAGTAGCTTGTTACTTCACCGGGAGCTTATGGCAAACTGCTTGTCCTTGGCAAATTATCCATTGCTGTTGTAGTCTCCATTCCGTTAGGTATGCCGAGCACTTTTCAGAGCCACTGGAGCATCTCTGTCACTTTTGCTAGCCCAGATCATACAGGGCATCTCCAGCCAAGTTTCGAAACCCTCCAGGATGGAGATGGCACAAGCTGCATGGGTGCACTGCCCTCCTGATGAAAAGGTCTTTCCCACTGCCTTTCCCTGCCAGAACAGACTCGGCACTGGCATCAGTGCTGAGCCCAGGCTGCTGGCACTGTGCTGTGTTGCTGTCTAGCAGCTGCTAGAATAGAACTTTGCAGTTCTGCTTTTGTACTTAAATTTGCAATTAGGTTGAGCAAGCCAAGCTCACCAGTTAACCTAGCTCTAGGTATGACTGTACCGTCTTTCTAAATACTTTGTTATTTAATGCTTATTTAATAATTCAGTGATAGGGCAAAGGATAATGACTTTAAACTGAAATTGGGGAGGTGAGACATTGGTACAGGTTGCTCACAGAAGCTGTGTCTGCCCCATCCCTGACAGTGTTTAACGCCAGGTTGGACAGGGCTTTGAGCAACCTGCTGTAGTGGAAGGTGTCTCTGGCTGTGGCAGGGAGTTGTAGCTGGAGGAGTTATAAGGTCCATTCCAACCCAAACCATTCTATGATCCTATGATCTGGCAAGCAAGCTGGATTTCTCTTCCAGAGCTGGAAAAACTGCCTTGCTGTGGGAGACTGGAAAAGCTAATTGTATTCAATTTATTAAAGGAAATAAAACACAAGGATAAGTTGTGCTCTGTATATAACTTTTTGAGTATACGATTTTTTAAAGAAAATAGAGGAAGATCCAGAAATGAAATTAATATTTTAATCACTTTGACAACTGAAATATGGTTGTAGACTAATGCTCATTGACAGAGATCTTTAAATTGAGCTGGAATGTCTTACGCAAAAGTCTGTAATTTCCAGCCTAGAGATGGGGTTTGGGTCTGACCTGAAACTACCGGTGTTAAATTCTGGACTCATGGTGCTACAGCAGCTGCTTTTGGTTTTCATTTCTGTTGTTGGACCCCTTGGATGTGAGAACATGTCCTGATAGTTTGTAGACTCAAGGGTCCCAGCATATTTCATGAACGTAAATATTTCTGCTATGCACCAAAAAAAATTAATAAATTGTGACAGGTGAAGCATTGATTCCTGGAGGGGTTATTAGCCACTAGGTGACTAAGAAATCGCCAGGAGTATGGTGGGTAATGTGAATTCAGCACAACTTGCATTCAGCAGTCATGCAGGTGAATTGGATCCAACACTATGAATGATGTATCACCCCTGCCTATGGTAAGCCTCCCAAAATAGTTATTATGAATTCTGTTCTAATGATTTGGGGTGCTGATGCCTGTGTAGCATTCATTTCCTCTTTGTCAATATTAACTGATGTGTTAGTGATGAAGTTCAGCGAAGGCATTATTGCATCGTCATTAATCATGCCCACATCTGTCATATAAGTCATTAGAAAGAACCGTCACAGCTATTTTTATGCACCATTTAATTTTCTTACAGGCATTGCATTTTAATTCTTGTAATGTATCTTCACAATGATAAAAATTTGCATATCTTCATTCATTGAAGAAGATCTATTAGCCAAAGCACAAATAAAATGCTGTGGCTGCCACAGGGCTTTCTGTAGGAGTCGGGTTCCAATGACTGTGTATTTGTGCCTACATACATGTACTACTTTAAAAGAAATCACTTCACAGGTAGATTTACTACTGCGGACACTTCTAATTTGTTGGAAGTTAAACATAAGTGGTTGATTCTGGCTGCTACATGACATAAATTGCTAGAAAATTGCTCTGTAAGATTTCATTATAAAGTACAAGCTATTGTGAATGATTTGCTGCTTTAGTCCTGAACTTTGGTGTGCCAGCACTTGAAGGACAATGGCAGAACTTCACTTTCGTTTTCAGTCACACAAATCTAGGATTGATACTATTTACTTGTCTTATTTGGCCTTTCAAATCTTTTCATTTACGTTTATTCAAAAGCCAAGCACAAAAGGCATTTGTTGAAATATGTTAGCATCTTGTATTCATGGAACATAGTATTTTTAGTAAATGCAAAGCATCATTAGATTCATGGAGCTTTTCCTGGGCTGATGTAAAGCACTGTAGTGCTACTGGCTTTAGCTGAGCAATAGCAATACTTAAATGTAGCTCCTGTGAGAATAATACTTCTGAAATGTGATGAGAGTGCCAATGGAAAGGCTTTATATTCATGGATTGTCAAAGCTGGAGAACACTTCATCACCATCTGCATAAAAGTTCTCTTGGCAAATCTGGTTTTAAACTCTATTCCACTATGCAACATCATATCATTCTGTGGCTAGTGAATTGCACTAAAATTTGTAGGCTTTGGCCATCATCCTAACTTCAGTGAGCAGCAACCATCTTTCTAGTGTCTGAGTGCAGAGTAGCTCAGGTACCTCCCACAGGCAACTTTATAGTTTTGGGACTTAGCCAAAATGCAGGAATTATTTTTCCTACTCCATAGCCTGTTCCCTTGCTGTTTCTTTTTTGGCCCATGGTGGCAAGGAGGAACTCAGGGGAGAAAAAGAGCCACAATCATCTGTCTGCTCAGATGTCCAAAGGTATAAATGTTATAGATTTCACATTACTTCTCTGCTTTGGACTGTTGGAGGTATTTAATCACAGAGGAAAAGTAGAAATAACCCAGTGCTATGCTTTCACTTACACAGAATGGTGTCGTTGCATTGCACCCTTGTGCTATGTTGAACTCAAATCCAATCCTTTTGCTTTTTCATAGTAGCTTCCCCAGTTGCTTCCCCACTGTAGGCATACTGAACTGTCTTGTGTTGTTGGTAAGAGCATGATTTGGCTACTGCTCTTGCTCCATGTGACCCCCTTGATTACAAGCCTTCAGAGGATAAAGTTAACAAGGTCAAGGACTCTCAGCAAGCAGCAGGCTGGTGACACTGAATAAATGCACTTACTCAGGGGTATGTGCAGGAAAGAAAAAGGGAGCCTAAGTTGGAAGCACCGGTGGAGTAGCCCAGGCCTCATGTCATTTGTGCTACAGCAGCACTGGGGAGCTCTGAGCATTGCCCAGTGACCATGCTATGAAATGTTATTGATATCATAGTAATGCTGTGAAACAAGTGTTTCCAAAGACTGTGGGATCGGATGGATCATTTTTGTTACTAGAACTAGATTATCTTCATTTTTTCAGGAAAGACAAAATGATCAGGCCTTTCTGCAAAGTTTTGTTTAGAAAAGGGCAACTTCTTCCTTACTGTTTTGTAGTTTGAGATTTCTGCTGAAGAGTCTAATATTGCTGATTAACTTTAACTAAAAAAAACCCTGTCATAACCAAAATATGCTGTGCTCCTCTGATCAAAATGAAGGTAATCGTATATATTGGTGGAGCTTCCTTTTATTGAAGTACCAGATGGTAACCAGCAAAATAATTCAGTAAAAATGAAAATTGATTCAGTGTTGAGTATTGGTGAGGGTGGTTCCAAAGCCTGTCTTTGAACTAAATAGATTTTTGTTGGTGCTGTACTCAGGATGCAGGTGTGGGCAGCACCAAAGATTTAAATTCTGTACAGCACTGGCATAACAAAATATCTCCTCACTGGCACATTGCTTCTTTGCACTGCACGTATCTCTGATGCTTCCATAATTTGTGCTGTTTTTTAGCGCATGCGTTGTAGAGGAGTGGTTTGGGCAGGGGATCCTCTCTGCTCTGCATGTGTTCAATATTATATGGGCTGATCCTGCAAATGAAGAAGTGCTTGTTGTGGGAGTGAGTAGCCTAAAAATTTTCATTTCGCTGCCAGATATTTCAAGGGAACTGCTGTGAATCACTTTGGAAAAGAATGAGGGTGCAGCATACTGGCTGGGTCACTAAAGGGGGAGAGCTGAGCCCCATGGTACAAATGCCACCAGCAGAGGAAGGTCCTGTTCTTCAATACTTACAATTAGGCTTTGACGAAGATTGCTTGCTACAGCAGATAGCATATACTAAGTGAATACTAGGTGTTATTTGAGTAGACGAGTGCTCAACTATGTTAGTTTTCTTTAACCATTCATGTGGTAGTTTTCTTCAACCACTGTGAAAATTCTTCTTTGCAATTAAATAGAATCATAGAATAGTTACGGTTGGAAAGGACCTTAAGACCATCTAGTTCCAACCCCCTGCCATGGACAGGGACACCTCACACTAAACCATGCCAGCCAAGGCTCTGTCCAACCCACCCTTCAACACCGCCAGCAATGGAGCATTTACAGCTTCCCTGGGCAACATATTCCAGTGCCACACCACCTTTACAGTAAAGAACTTACTCCTCATATCCAATCTAAACTTTCTCTGTTTAAGTTTGAACCCATTATTTCTTGTCCTCTCACTACAGTCCCTAATGAAGAGTCCCTTCCCAGCATCACTATAGGCCCCCTTCAGATATTGGAAGGCTGCTATGAGGTCTCCACGCAGCCTTCTCTTCTCCAGGCTGAACAGCCCCAACTTTCTCAGCCTGTCTTCATACGGGAGGTGCTCCAGTCCCCTGATCATCCTCACGGCTCTCCTCTGAACTTCTTCCAACAGTTCCATGTCCTTTTTATGTTGAAGACACGAAAACTGTACATAATACTCCAAGTGAGGTCTCAGGAGAGCAGAGTAGAGGGGCAGGATCACCTTCGACCTTCTGGCCACACTCCTTTTGATGCAGCCCAGGTTATGGCTGGCTTTCTGTGCTGCAAGCGCACACTGGAGCCAGCTCTTGTTAAGTTTGTTATCGACCAACACCCCAAAGTTCATCTCCGCAGGGCTGCTCTCAATCTCTTCTCTGCCTAACCTCTAAGCTGTGCCTGGGATTGCTCCAACCCAGGTGTAGGACCTTGCACTTGGCATGGTTAAACTGCGTCACGTTGGCATCAGCCCACCTCACAAGTGTGTCAAGATCCCTCTGGATGGCATTCCTTCCCTCCAGCTTATCAACCAAACTCCACAGCTTGGTGTCATTGGCAAGTTTGCTGTGGGTGCACTCAATCCCACTGTCCATGTTACCAACAAAGATGTTGAACAAGACTGGTCCCAATACCAATCCCTGAGGGTCACCACTCGTTACTGGTCTCCAGCTGGACATGGAGCCATTGAACACAACTCTTTGTGTGCGGCCATCCAACCAGTTCTTTATCCACTGAGTGGTCTACCTATCAAATTGATGTGTCTCCAATTTAGAGACAAGGAGGTGATGCCATTCAGTGTTGAATGCTTTTCACAAGTCCAGGTAGATGACATCAGCTGCTCTACCCCTGTCCATCAATTCCATAGCCCCATCATAGAAGGCCACCAAATACTAGGGTTTTTGGATTAAAGCAGTATAATATTTAACAGTGAAATAGTTAGATCTTGTACTTATTTTCCAGATAACTTCTAAAGAGACAAATAATATGTGTAAATTTGGGGTCTCTTCATTCTAATATTAACATTCTGAATTACCTGAATGTTTTTTTAATTGTCTCTCTTAGAAAAGCATATAGGAATTAATAGGAGTTAAATCAATATCTTAAATAAACAGTGCCTGCTATTTCCATTAGTTATTTTATGTTTATCTGAGTTTGGTTGGTTGGTTGTTTATCAGTTTTTATTTCAACCTTCCTAAAAAAACAAATCTGGAAAAGAAATAACTGTCTTCACAAGTTAAAAAACCTAAAACGTCACTTTTGCAACACTTGGTAGGACTTTTCGTGCAAGGATTCCTGAAAATATACCTTTGAAATAGTATGATGAATTGTCCCATGAAGGAAAAGCAGAGACTGTTATGGCCTTTGGAAGGCAGTGGGGTTTGGAGTTTTATTTGAGATCTGAGGACAGGGTTCTTAATAACTGAAGGGCACATCTTCTAGAGCAGGGAAAATAAGTAAATAGACCATAGGAAATAGAGAGAGCGAGTTTGATATTAAAATAATAATAACAGTTCCTATATCTAATCAGGTAGTTATGTTCCCAGTTTCTTTAAAGTCATGTTGAATATTGAGTTTCTCCCCAACGGAGGAGCTTGTATTCACTGATTAAATATCAAGGAGGCCTGTGAAGAGATTTGTATAGGGGGAACAATGTATTTTTAGCATCAGGGAAGGGCATGATTTGATCAGCAGTGGTTTGGGTAGGGCTGGTCTGATGGGGTGGGACGTGACTAGACCACACTGAGATGTAATAGCAAATTGGTTCTGGTAGGACTCCTCTTAGATGTTGTTTTGAGTTGATCTCCATGTAGGTCAGCCCTTTGGTAACTGTGGGAGGTCTGCTTCAGGGAGCATGAGACAGGGATATGGAGATCTCCCCAAATCTGAATTTAATACAAGCTTTCTGGGGTTTCACAGATACTCAGTGCAAGGTTTTTTTGTAAATAGTTTATCCACTTCCAAAACAGACTCTTCAATTTATGACCATCAGCTGCTGGTGGAATCACCTCTGAGCAGAGGCAGCTCCCAAGGCTTGCAGCTGCTCTCAGGGCGACAGCTACGTGGAACAGGAACATACAGCTTTTGGTTTGCATCACATCATGATTGTGGGATTGTAGTCTCTTTTTATGGGTCCATAAACCACTTGAAACCAGGTGCATGGCTGAAAGAGCTAAACACAGCTGAGACATACCTGCAAAGTTGGCAGATGACATTTGTATGCAATATATCTCTTTGTTTGAAAAATGCTTTGAAATAAGAGTAGAGTTCTTCCCAGCTAGCTCTCTTCAAAGCGTGCAGTGCAAGGGTGTTACCAGCGGGTCTGTGCTTCTCCAGATACGTTCCTCGGTCTTGGGGAGGGGAGAGGCAAATTTGGGTGCCATGACTTGCCTGTGCAGAGGGAGGGATAACTGATAAGGGTTAAAACGACCTTCATTATGTCTTGCAAGATAAAAAGTGTCACCACAGTATTGTTTAGGATTTATATTTTCGGATATTACAATTTTAATTTCACAAAAAATAAGGAATAGCAGCACAGCCCATAAAAGATCATCACAGTGTAGATGGTATTGAAAGATGGAGGATTTTGCCCATTTCATGGCTTTTTTCAGAAGCTCATCATTATGCAACAATTACATTCTTGCTACAGCTAGTCAAAGCAAATAATGATTTGTAGGATATTAGTATGTGGGAAAATTAATGTTGCAGCTTTACTCTGAAGTTATTTCTTGTTTATTTACTCATTTGAATATTTTTCACTTGCAAAAGTTTCACGTTTTAGCACAAATATTGAATCTTACAACTCAGAGCTGCTGTGTGATGCTTGCTGCTTGTTCAGTGTTCTTTGAGAATTTAATGTCCTTTCAGAAAGCCAAACCAGGACAGAGGCATCAGCCAGGAAAGCCCCAGCAAATGTCTGCAGCCAGCAGATGCAACTTGAACTATAGGTTCAAAGTTACTAGTTTCTTGAGAGTGATGACCATTCTTCTGCAACTGTAAATCTTTCTGCAAACAATTCACGAGCATCTACTGTTGCAACCAGTAGGAAAAAAAAAAAAAAAAAATTACACTGAAATCTACCTAGCTCAAAATCCATCTAAATCAAATTTTAGTCCTTATATGGTCTGAAATTTAAAATAGCTGGAAAACCTTTGACTCCATTCAAAACTGAAATCTGGTGCATGCTGTCCCCTGTCTGGATGAAGTGTGAGAGTCAATCTCAGTCCTGTGTCTGGAAAAAAATCCCGAGTTATGTCAAGTCTTCTGACTTCTACATGTGGGTATTTTCTCCCTCCAGGAGGAGGGATCTTCTCCCTGTACTAAATGGAGCTAACCAAAATCATCCACTGGTGTGTCTCTATAATAAAGACCTGAGCAGTAAATCATGGGTTTGGCTTGCCGCTTTTTGGGGAGCATTCCCTGGTGCTTTGGAGGAGGGTCACATATAGCTCTTGTCTGAAACTTAGCTGTGCCAGATGTCCCCTGTGAGATAATTTTTCAGGGATGCTCCAGAACAAGCATGATAAATTTAAGAGATGTCCATTTCCTCACTGTTTTTACCCTGTTACGTCCTCTAGGATGCCAGACAGGTTTCACATGAAAACATGTCACTGCAGCTTCCCCACCAGGCTACTGTTATTTCAGTTTTAGTATATTAAACTATACATACTAAATATGTATCATAAATAAGACATTAAATACTTGAAAAGCACCTCAAAAGGCACCTCATGTGACCCTTCACTGTTGTGAGCTCAGGCCTCCTTTTTCAGCTTTCCACCTCCCTCTGATGCCATCTGCACATGCCTTACATAGTTCATACTGTTAGGAATCCTGAGCAAGTTTTTTCCACAGCAAGTTTTTTCCAGCACTCAGTGACACAGAAAACCACTACTCGTTTTAACAATAGTAATCTGAAAACTAATTAGAAACAGATGAGCTTCAGCTGATCATGGCTTTCTAAGAAGAAAATAGCAGTTTGATGAAAAAGAAAATTATTTACAGAAAGTCAATTTTCTATTCAGATTTTTTTAAGACAGTTCTTGTTGACTACTACTGATGAAAACTGCTGTTTAGCATTCATTTGACAATGGAGAAGAGGCAGATATTATGCACACCATCATGTTTCTCTTTAAGAGGTTTGATTCAGGAGCTTCCCAATTTTCATGTATTGTTTACCTCATGTGATTCTCCATAACTGGAATGGTGTAGAAGCCTAGGAGAAAACTACTTGTCATGGTTTAAGCTGAACCCAGGGCATTGCTGCATCAGCAAAATTGCATCTTGGGCAGTGCACTGCCCATCCCTGACCTCACTCACAGTGAGGAAATGAGTGAATGTGCTCCCTACACTTTGGGGTGAGAACTAAACAGTCCTCTCTGACTCCAGAATTGCTGGAAGGGCATTTGGTCAAAGGCTTAACTTATTTGTCAATTGTAGTATCCTCTGTGAGCCACAGTTAAATATCTTCTGCAGACGATCAGCTTTATTAGGAGAAAAAACTATTTTTTTTTTTAAGAAAAGAAAAAAATCTAGAGACTAAAACTAGATTTTTATTTGTCTGACCCTTCGCACATGGATAGGACTGATAATTTTACTGCTATAACCTAAAATAAATATGTTGAGTGGCTGCAGTATAATCCTCAGCATCCTTATCCTGGCTTGCAGAGATTTGTGCGTGCTGAGGCGATACACCTCTCTTGTTCTCCTTTTCCCAAAGTAATTACTGCTTGTACAATGAATTTGGCAACACAGAGTATTGCTAGGCCCAGAGGAAAATACTTTTGTACTTGTTAGTGCTGTCATATTTCATTTATTAGGATGTTATTGGATAGTTGTAATAAGTGTCTTGGAGGTGTCATGCTGTGTTGATGACAGCCATGTTCCTCTGGAAAATGGGTCGTGCCTCAGACACTTTGCAATGGGAATGCAACCAAGGGAGAGAAATACAGATGGATGGGGGAAGCCTGCACAGCAAACCAGAAGTGCTGGCATGACCGATGCACAACTCAACGTACTCACTACCAAGTTTGCAGGATTTAAGTTATTTATTCAGTTTTCTAAGTTGTTTGTTCAGTTTTCTAGGTTTCTTTGGAGTTTTAAATGTTTAAATGTTGGTGATTTATTTATTTAGACTATACTTTGTGTTTTATGTTACTTAGAATTTATTGTAGTGAAAATATACCTGAAACATAAAAAGGACATGGAACTCTTGGAACAAGTCCAAAGGAGGGCCTCAAGGGTGATCAGAGGACTGGAGCACCTCCCATGTGAAGACAGAATGAGAAAGTTGGGGCTGTTCAGCCTGGAGAAGAGAAGGCTGTGTGGAGACCTCATAGCAGCCTTAC
>JANRGW010014788.1:0-34637 GCA_024733675.1 Psilopsiagon aymara | reverse complement strand
GCCGGAGGTAAAGCGGTACCCAAACACTTCCCCCCCCCCCCCCCTCTTCCGCCCGGTCCTCACTGTTCCACACACGTTCCCCCATCCCAATAGCTCCCTCCTCAGCTCCGCGGAGGATGTTCCCCCACACAGACACGGCCCCGTTGAGGTGTAGGTCAGGGGAAGGTGGGGTGAGGGAGGGAGGGATGTGAGGGAGCCGGGGCGGGCAGCGCGGAGCCGGCGTTGAGGGGGAGCCGGACGCGGGGTGGAGGCAGGAGGGGGTGTTGGGGGTGTTGTGAGGTGCGACCGCTACCAGGAGAGGGTTAAACCGCGCCTGTGCTGCAGGAGACGGGAAAAGTTCGGGCTGCCTGGGGGCGGGGGAGAGCAGGCACGGGCTGTGTTCTATCAACTTCGCGCTGAGGTGCTTTGTTTTTAACGTGCGTTTATCCTGGGTGCGCTTCTTTTATAGTTACTCTTTTCTTTTTAAATAAGGGGTGGGGGGAATCTCCCACGAAACTTTTCCCTTTTTGGAAGGCGCGACTGAAACAATACCCGATGCATTGTTTGAATGTAAAACCTCCGGCGCCTTTTTCATTTATTTATTTATATATATATTTTTTTTCCGTAGGGTTTTATTGCCGCCGCTGTTGTGATAGCGCTTTCACCTCTTGTGTTTACAGCTTCTGTGAGGGAGAGACGCTGAGAGGAAGAACCGGGATCCCTAAGCTGCATAAACAAGGAGAGCAGGAGTCCATCTAAGCAAAGCTGGAAGGATTTCACCTTGTTGCTGTTTCTTTAGGGAGATTATCCCTCCCCCAGCCCCGGACACTCTCCAGCTGAGCGTTTGTTTCGTCGCTGCCTCCACAGCCGGCCAGAAAAAAAAAAGCGTTTTACATGTTAGAGGTGATTTTTTATCGTGGTGTGCCAGCGAGAGAGACATCAGCACCAGTGTTCGAGGGGGAGGAGGGAGATACGATCGACTGAGGTTTTCCCTACCTCCGGCTGAACGTGAGAGTTCAAGTGACATCGCCGCTGGCCTGTGGCGGACTGACTGCACAGCGAGCCGGAACCACAGCCGGAGCTGCTCGGTTTACCTGCCCGAGGACCCTTCAGACCCTCCTGTCGACGATAGAGATTTGTATTCAAAGGAAAATCGGATTAATATAAACTATGCAGAGCTTTGCGGGGATATCTGGAGACTACCCTGTCTGCATGGCTAATCTTGAAATTGTCTGAAATAAATCCTTAGTGCAACGAATAACAAGATACTTTCAATTAGTTGGTGGGCTTTTTTTTCCTCCTGCCCTAGAATTTTAACACTTCTACGGGAAGGTTTTCACAGGAGAATGGGACACACGCTGGAAAACTCACCGCGCTTCGTAAGAATCACGGGGGGAGCAGTTTCCATCATCGTTGCGGTATGAAAGGTACTCTTTGGATTGTCTGCCGGTGTCTGAGATGGAGCAGTCGCTGTTTCTGTTAGCTGTGTGCTGAAGGATCTGGATTTACTGAAATACTTACGCCCATAAACTTGGTCGCTTTCTGTGGAAGGCATTGGATGTGACAGAGCGGAGAAGCATGTGTTTCACATTTCTGACTGGTTGTTTTGGTGCAATCAATACCTCCGCCAGAAACATAGACTTGGGTGGCGATTATCGTACCGGGAGGCACGGGGAGTGCTGCGTTCGGGTTGCATGCGGAGTGAGCACAAATCAAAGCGTCCGCAGCTCCTGTGAAGTGGGGGGATCGGCTCCCCTCAGGCTGCGGGGCAAAGACAGGTGGGGTTATACCCACCCCACAGCGGAGAGCCCGGCCTCGAGGTACGGAATGAGCAATGACCAAAGTGCTGTCAGGAGTGGCAGGCAGTCGGATCGGATGGGGAGCAGTGAGGCAAGAACCGCGGATCGAGAAATTACTGCCCGGAGGAATAGCAGGCGAGGCGGAATGATGATAAAGTTAAACTTCTGTTTCATCTTCTGTCGGGGATGGTGGGCGTTTCTGTTGCTTCAGCTCCACATGTTGCAAGCCCTGGCACAAGGTAGGGCTAGAGACGTTTTTGTTTATAGAAATGCCGCATCTGCCTTCTCAGAGGAAGGGAATCTCGTTCGGGTGCAGAGAAACCCTTTTACTTTATCCTTGTCTGAGGTAAACTGCAGAATTTGTACTGAGCTGATTTAATCCAACAATGGTCTTTTCTTACACACAATCGTTTCTTTATGGAACAGGGATTTGCAAACTGTACCTATGTGTTTCTCTCCCTTTCTTGTCCTATCCTTCCCCTGTTCCAACCTTCCACTGAGACTCAGAAGCCCTACCAGAGCCAAACCTGCTTTTCATTATTTGCTTAAATGTGTCTGTACATTTCTGTTCTTTTAGGCAGCAAAAGAGTTAACTGCTGGTGTGTGTGTGTGTTTGTGTTTAAAAACACTGTTCACTGAGATAAGTTATTAGGGGAAGGGGAGTCATAAATCCGCCAACTAGAAGTAAATCAGGCATGTAAAAGGAATTCTTTAAACATATGAATACTATTCTATGTGAACCTTGGTTCCAGCATTGTTCGCTTCTTTTGAATTGCCAAGTAACATTTACCCGAGACAAAAACTGCAATTGATTCATATCTGAGCATTTCCACATCAGAGATCCTTGCAGTCAAATGACTCACTTGTAAAGGAAGGGTCAGAGTCGACCAATAGACTTTAAATATCAGCTGTCAGTCACTTTGCATGTAAATTCTCTTCTCAAAAATTTGCCAAATGTAGCTTAATTCTTAATAATCCTTTGACAGAGTAAACAATAAATGGCAGGCTGAAGCATTACAGTTGGCTGCGCCAAATAACATGCTGAACAAACGCAGCTTTCACTTTCTTTGCTGGGCTGAGTTTTATTGCTGTGTGCATTGTCTGACTGAAGTGGTGTGTGTTGGACAATGCAGAACTGTATCTTGTGGGACGAGGCTTTAGTTATTACAAACGGAAGTTAATACTCTGTGAAGGGGAATGGTCTTCATGTTTTAGTTCTTTGTTTTCAAGTATTTCAGAGGGAACAACGGTGCATTCAGTTTTGATAGCTGGATGGGCTTGTGCGTTGAGGAAGAGGGGTTTTAAGCCAAGTCTGCTGTAGATTGCTTGCTTTGGGTTTACTACTGCATCCTCAGAAAGTTTGGAGCCGCAGGATACAGAAGAGTTTTAATCTAGTGTTTAATAATGGACTCCACCCTCATAAACCTTTCTCAGTGCTTTGTTTATGCTGTCATTGCTACTCCCAAACTACTTATGCTGAGGCCTGCAAGCCCTAACAGGGCATTGTTATTCTGAAACAAGACATACCTGAAACGATCATCTCTGCAAATTAAAATTTACCTTCTTTCCTTTTGGTACTTGTTATTGATAGATGACAACATGATGCTTCGTTTTGGAACACAAACGCTCATGATTCTTGCTCTTTATGTTAAAAATGCAAAAAAGATTTCATATAAGCCAGTTTAAGGTGCCAGTGATTCAGGAATCAATTTAGATGCCATGTCAACCAGTTTGCTGCAATAAAGCAGCTGTATTAATGGATTAAAAAGTGAGTTGAAACTCTAGTTTAGCACATAGTGTAGAAAAATGTTTCAATAGCATAGTTTGGATTACTAAGTGTTTGCAGCAGTATCAGTTTTAGGTAATGTGTATCTCGAGGGGTCATGTAGTGTTTACAAAGTATCCTGAAGTCCTAATACCAAGTTTGTTTTACAGGTCAGTTTAAGAGGGAGAGGGGAAGCAAAGAGAGTAAGAAATATAATTTCTGAGAAACTTTGGTGCAGATAAAGGCATGGAGTTTAGAGGACAGACAACAGTTACATAATGCAGAAACAAAATATCATTTTTTATAATGCAAAAAGCATGAATTACAGTTAGTCCTCTAAAAATTCTTTGATACGCATGGAGGTCTTAATGCAGAGAGCTTCTACTGGGTTTTCACAAAATTGGTATTCCTTCATAACCTACTGTTCTTTCTGCACTCTGAATTTTAATGGATCTTAATACATTCATTTTTATACAAAAATTTACTTAGAGAGAATGACAATTTTCATACAAATCCTTCACCAAAATGGAACTTTTGCTGTAGCCACAGAAAGTTGTTAATAGAATGATGTGGTCATATGCATGAGAGAATCACATGACTCCAATCTTTTTATCTGGTGAAAATATGAACATTCTAAATATATAGGCCATGGCTGTTTTGAATGAATCGTGATCCTATGCTACAACCAGCTAATGTTTCTGTAATAACTACTTCAGCATTAAATAAATAAGAAATATTTTAGGCATACTGAAATACAGGTTCTTAGTTCATAGGAAAAAGATTGGATAAAGTTGTTGAGATGAAGTGTTCACACTGGAAGGTGAATAGAAGAAAAGATTTTCGACTGCAACAGGTTGTTTGAGTATTCTCCAGTACTTGAATAATCATCCTGGTAAAAGCAGATCTGAGGCAAATTGTAGATAAAACCACTTGTCAATTCATTTTCTACTTAGCTCTCCAGCTTCTCTGTCTTCTGGTAGTTGTGTTACATAATTACATATAATGATTTATTTGATTTCTTTTTCCTTTTCAATGTGAATTTAATTATTTCAGAGCATACAGAGGTTTATTGTACTGAGTATTAAAGCATTCTCTTCAAACCTTAGTATTGTCAGTGCAGACCTCATTGTGTGAATGGTTTTCTGGGTAGAAGAAATATACAGATGACAAAGACTGTGGCCTGTCCCCATGAGCGCAGCCAGGGATGGTTCTCCTGCTCCTGCAATGGCTGCAGTCCTGCAGAGATGCTTGTTCAGACTTTGTGTATCTCACCATTACACTGGCCTGTCTGTGAATGGGAGCTTGTCAGAAAAAATAACCTGTAAGAGTCTGAAAACTGTTGCACATTTCTTTGTTTACTCAGTTCTTTCTTTATGCCTGCTAGACTCTGCCATGGTGCCTCTTTTCTTGGCAGTTTTGTTATATTTGAGTACTAGGTGCTAGTTAGCCTCAAGTCATTGTGTGTCATCAAATAGTGATGAGATGCTAATTGATAATCACTATAATTACCAAATTAGAATTTGCAAGGTGATGGTAGAAGTGAATCATTTCCACACAGTAACTGACTGCTGTACTTAGAACATTTTCCTGCAGTGACGTCTAGCTCAGGGGTCTAGCGTGCCTGGACATAGTCTTGTTGAATCCATGAAGGTTGTAGTAGGATTGGAATTTATTAGTTATGTATGAGATTAACAAACACTGATGCCTGCTGAGGTACAAAATGTTTACTAAAATACTAGAATATTGGTATGGAAATAGAAAAATTCTGCTTATTTAAATAGGTTGGAAGTTGCTAGAGGCTACTCTACATGCATCTTAATGGCTTTAAGTACCTTCCCAATGTCTTCCTTTTGTTGAAGAGTGGAAGAATACTTAAAAAATATACTCCCTGGGCTTGATGGCTGTTGTTCAGAATGATTTCAGAACAGATGAAAGCAGTGCAAAGCTTTAAGCTTTTCCTGCAGGAGATGGGTATCTTTAAATATTAAGAAAGAGAAGGCTGTCTGATTTTTCTTAGTTTTACAGCAATGGAAGTGTAATATTTTTTATGCCCCTTGATCAAATCTGTAATTCAGAATTCTACATGTACCTGAATGTGTATTTAAGGTGATACCGATCCCTATCATACTTTGACAGAAGCCATGACATGGTAGATAGAAGAAGATTTTTCTGGGGCCCAACTTTTTTAATTCAGATATTTGATCTGGTGTAACTTCTAAATATGCTAAGTATAGGAAGTGTTTTCAAGCAATTTTCAAACAGCATTAGATGCAGAGATGATAAGCGACTTGCCTAGAGTATATAGTTGTCGGAAGAACAGAAATGGTTAAATGTGAAGGCAGTGCTTAATGGAGAGTGAAGAGTGTTCTGAATTAAGTGTAGAATGATCCATTTCTAATTCCGAAAAGATTCTGTTACTCGTTATTGGAAACTCATTAATTTGTATTGGATTTACCTCTTGTGTCCCCTTTCTTTAGATGAACATTTTAAGTATGTGCTGGTTTTTAAACAGGTGAATTCTCTGTGTGTATAATTATAATAATTGAAAAATTGATCTGGAAGAGTAGATGAAAGCCTTGTCTAAATAGAAATGGGGTGGAGAGAGTTGGCTGTTTCTGCAGCCATAGCATGTGATTTCTGACTCGCTACTGCGGTCAGTCTAGGTTTGGTTTATATGCTTGCATTCTTCTGAAAATGGCTTATTCTCACGACTTTCCAAAGCAAGTTCAGAAAGATGTGTATATATCTCTAGTAACATTTTAGGTACAGGGTTTCTTGAGAGTGCAGTGTTATAGTACTATTAGAGGTGAAGGAAAAGCATATGTAATAAGTGTTTATCAGTACTGTTTTCATGCATTACCCAGAAGATGCTTAGCCCAGGACTGACCTGGAGAGAGAGGTTGTGGCAGTTACACTGTGTGACTTTCACATGATAAGAATGGAAAGGAATCTGTGTCTGTGACTCATAGTCCTTGAAAGGTTGTTCTGGAAGGTTCTGTCATACATTTTGAACAACAAAGTATTGGCTAATATTTTGAAGATTGTTTGTTGATTAAACAAACCATAGAAATTTTAACAGGCTTAAAGTGAATTATTAGGAAGCTGTCATGTAAAGGGCTTGGGCTTTTGTATGTCCCAGAGGGATTTTTTTGTTGTTTTATATTGTTCTTACCAGCACATACATACAAGTCTTGAACACAGTCTGGATTGAAACAGAAGATTTTAATGCATTTAATGACTTTGATACCGCTTTACCTGAACATCACATTCTGAATGGCCTGGTTATTTGGCTCACTTGGACTTTTCTGCTGTAATGAATCTATGGGCAGAGTAGAGGCAATTAGATTCCTCATGGATCAAAGTCTTGGTCATGTAGGGTTCATTGCAGACCAAGACCTTTCTTACTCCTTCTTCAAAGGTACAGACAGAATGTGTATTGAAATAGTCTCAAATGACAAACTGATGATTTGTCAGTCTTTCCAAAATTGTGTTTTCTTGCAGCTATAAACTGGAATAATTTTTGTAAGATTTCTGGAGAGATTAGAAAATGCCAGAACTAAGGTAACACGTGCATTTTTAATCTGAATTCTTTCTGTCTGTGCATTATGATTAAGTTTAAATTGATATATACTAGTTTTCTGTTTACATTAGTCAGACCTAAGACTGCATACTGCTCACTGATCAGTTTTTCAGTATTTTGTTTTCTGGTCAGTGGCTCCATCTTTTACCTACTTTAAATCTTTTAAATTCAGCACAGGAAGACTTTGTATGAACTCAAGGAAGATCTGTTTGCAGCTATAGCATGGCATTGGATTAGACTACTTACAGTTATTATATCTGGAAAGCAAGTGATTGGTGGGACTTGGTTTCTCTGTCTGTGGAGTGAGCATTTTCTAATGAATGAAGACTTAGCTCCATGTGTTTCAAAAATGGCTCATACAGCTCATGTAGAACAAAAATATAACTTTATCAAGGTCTGTTCCCAGTGAAACTGTTGTTCGGGAGTTATTTCTGCCTGTGTTGATGTTGGTTCTTATTACAGACTGTTGCAGACAATTCCATCATGCTCGTTTCGCTGGACTCTCCTGAGAAGTGGCCTCATATGGTGCCCAAGTAAATTGACTACATTGGAGACATGCAGTAATTGGTGTACTTTCTCATGAGAGTGTGTTGTTTGCTCAGTTTATTGGTTATAAATAGGTGTTAAATAAATGTGATAAATGTTGGGTTTTTTTTTTTTTTTTCATGTAAAAAAACCTTCCCATTCCTCTATGGACATGGCTGTTGGAATGTCTCAGCCCCAGAACTTCCAGTATGTTCTATAAGAATCAGCTCACCTGAGCACTTGGAGATCTGAGCTTAAGGGGTTACATAGCTGGAAAGGGAAGAACCTTTTATTTTCATGTGCATGCTAAATTACTTTTAAACGTGTATGGTTTTCTGTAAGATCTATTCATTATACAAATTCTTGGCTTCTAGACATATATATTTGTATACTGTATGTTCAGCATTAGTATGTTTTGTTTCCTAAGAGTTATTTTTTGTTCTGCCATTGCTACAGAAAATAATAAATCTATTACTAGAATATATTCTAGTCTGCTGCTTATCATATGGCTTATCTGTGAAATGCCCCTGGGGTGTAATACGAATGACAGCCTCAGTAATATTAAAAATGTAGATCTAGGCTTTTTAAGGGAAGTGTTTTTAAAGTCAGTTTTCATCTGTTTAGCTCCCTGAACTAGCTCAAACTGAGGTCACACAAAGCATCAGGGACAATGCAGAAGAGGCTATGGGAGTGGATGGCCAGGGGGCATGACCCTGGCAGCCATCACTGAGAGCAGTTTAAATTGTCAGAGACTTTTCGGACTCAGACAAAACACAGGGGAAGGTACACTGCCTGACTTCTGAAAAACACCTGGAGGCCGCTGTGCCTGGGCAGAAAATAGAAAGGTTACTGCCTTTAAAGGGGTGGTTTAAAGACGTAACTTTGCATTTCTTCTCTGAAAGACCCTTTCAGTGAGCTTCTCCCTCTGTTAGATAAAGTTTTTCTAAAGAAAGTCTTCCTCACCTGAGCTTGTAAGGTAAGTGCCAAATTTAGGTAATACAAATATTCCTTTTAATCCCTGTACATACCAATTCCCCGGGATATTATAGGAATAATATCTTTTCCTTAAAAAAAAGAAACTTCATAACTTAAGTTGCCAAGTCCACAGATGTTACTTTTTGACATTTGAATCTAATACGCAGGTTCAGCAGGTAAAAATGGGGGTGTGAGCTTCAGCAACTCTGATAAAAGGAAGTCTGTAACGCCACTTTATGCAAAACATGGAAGTGGATTGAACAGTAGTAAGTGACATCATCCAGATAACTTCTAAAGTGTCACTTTTGATACAGGATAAGGCATTTTTGGTTTTTAAGCAGACAACTTGAATCTTTAATCCTGTTTTTCACATTTCCGTGCTCTGTTGCGGC
Source organism: Psilopsiagon aymara (assembly GCA_024733675.1). Taxonomy (NCBI): domain Eukaryota; kingdom Metazoa; phylum Chordata; class Aves; order Psittaciformes; family Psittacidae; genus Psilopsiagon; species Psilopsiagon aymara. The sequence goes on along the minus strand of JANRGW010014788.1, from coordinate 25,622 downwards.
AGCCTGAAGAGAAGGTTGATTCTGATAGATAAATCACTGTCCCCTAGGTCTCTTTAAACCACTTTATGGGCATTTGAGTCATAAGCCATATATTTTTCTAATAAACTCCTAGGTCTAACAAGTTATCTAAAAAATAATTTGTTTAGTATAGCCCTCTTGGACCAGAAAGTAGAGAATAGCTGCAGTACATGTTGCCAAAATGGTCCCACATTGATTCCAGGCTGAAATTGAAGTTTGCAGCTCATTACACAAAGAATCAGATGATCTAGTAGACACTACTTTCACCCTCAGATTCATATTTGTCTAACTTGTTATATTTATTAGCCAAGAATGTTGTGGCTTAGGTATGTGTTTTTGGCATTAATAGTAAATCTACTCAGTAGTTTTGCTACCTTTTAGGGGAAGGTACTAAGAAAATGATGGCACTATAATGCAAATATTTCAGATGTTTAGACAGAAAAAACACATTTTGTTGTACTGGTACTATATGTTCACCTAAAATTTGTGTTAAATACAGACTCAGTACAGCACACTCATTGCTATCTTCCTTGCACATTGGGAATGTCCCTTGTTTCTTGTTATCTGTCAAGAAGTACAAAGGACATTCATGACTAAATACTTCTGAAATCACTAAGTGGTATGCAGTGATTGGCAAAGAAATACATGGTACTATGCTGTACTTGCAGTTCAAAGATAATACATTTATCCTAACATGGAACACATGGCAAGTGACACAGTGGTGTAGTATTGAAGGGTGGGAGGAGGTTAAGGGGAATTCTTTGTCAGTATTTCTGAATGTGTGGACTGATTAGTGTAATTTTAGGACTTTTTGAATCTGTGTGTGTAAAGGTACAACTATTCCAGCAGATTGTTCAAGATTTTTCTTCAGTATCAAGAGACTGGACAAATCAGATTCGACCCTATTGTGCTAACGTAACATTTGCAAAATAGCACCCTGTTGCTTTCTTCCCTGCTGTCCACATTGTTGAGAAACTCTTTGTCTGTGAATAAATATGTCCTTTAAAGTCTTCAAGCACCCTTTCTATGCTGCATAAAGAAATTTTTACAGTAGCTCAGCTGATAAAGCACTGAAAATACAGTTGTCTCATAATGAAGACTGTCTTTTTGTTTGCATGTATACCCATCTGCATGTCTCACTGTGTCCCCTATTTGCTTTATTTATTTGTCCCAAGCTGATAAAGCCTCTATCACATTATGTTTCTAGTCTCTGGTTATTGCTCCTACATGCTACTGTAATACAAATAATACGTACTGCTAGTAAAAGACTGAGGTGATAGCGTAAAACTTCTTCTAAGTGGGAAATGTAGAAAAGATTCCTTAGTTATCCTCTAACTGATGCAGAATAGCTTTTCTAGGACACTTGTATTATCTGAAGCAGGGCTTTTATTGTGCTGGAAGACCTTGTTCACCACAGATAATCAGAAAGATTGTTTAACAGTAGATTATCCTAGGCATTGTTTTCCAGAAATGTCAGATAAGACTAAGGGGCAAGAGATCAGGAACTGTTATCTACCTTTTGCTATTACTGCCATGAAGAAGTTAGTTTTATTTTTGAAGAGGGAGTAACTGAAGTTACTTTTTAAAGTAATTTTAATATGTGCCACTTCACACACCAGATTTAAGGTGAATGCTGTCAACTGATTTCCCATTTCCTTTTAGATTTCATGTTTTACAAACATAACTAGTTGCTTCTTTATTCTGAGCAACATCTGACAGGTCTTAAATGGAGGAAAGATACTTGGATTATTGTTAAATCTGCTTCCTGCTATGGCATTTGCAACCGTCGCTTTTAGAATTACAGTTTTTTAAGAGAAAGATAACATTTCTTCTAGTTATCTTAGACTTTTTTTTGTGTGTGCTGTCTTCTCTCTTGGAACTAATATGTAGGATTCTTAGATTAGAAGAACTACTGAGAGGCATGTGAGGTTTTTTTCCCCTTCAAAAGAATGCATATGTTATCTTATTGAAAGTTGTAGCCTAAGAGAACGCCTGTTCTCGGAGCCTTTTCATGCTAGTGCTTGTTATCCATACAGCAACACTAAAAGTTCACTTTTTAGGGTTTCTGTTGACAGAAGTGGGAGAATAGGTTAATAACTCTGCCTTAATTCAGTTGACAAAGTAGCTGTGATGCTATCGAGCAATGAAGTCATCAGCACAAAATATTTCAGGTGACTCTGAGAATAAATCTTCCCATTATACACAAGTGTGAAGTAGCAGTAAGTAACAGAGCAAGGCAGATTTCATACCTATGTGTTCTGAAAGCTTATCTTGAAATCATTTATGTAGTACCTAACATCTTTATTTCGGGTTTCTCCATACTAGTGCTGATAGCAATCTTCCTCAGATTTAATTATTGTCATTATAGACGATTTATTATTAGCATTGAATGGGTCAAATATTTATGCATATTTTTCTGAATCCTGAGTTGAGAATTCTGTGTTAATGACAGTCATATCATCCTCAAAAGTTTTAAGTGCTGGTAATTCAATGTTACATTCACGATGTAAATGTATCGTAATTAAAATGATACCTTGTCAATCCTATTCAGGTTTCTTATAATATTCAGCTTTTGTTTACCAGATATAGCAATGTCTTCTGCTACCCAAAGCCTCAACAGGTATTTTTATGGCACGCTGGTGTCAATAAAAATCTGTCATGTTAACTGTTGTGCCTGTTTGAATTTGAAGAGTGCAAATTTTATTAGTTCTGTTGCATAAAACTGGGTAAGATCTGAAACTTCAATTTTTGACATTTTCAAATTGCTGAGCTCCACTGTAAAAGAAATAAATCAGCGGAGCAGCCAATGAGAAAATATAAACTGGCTCTGAAATTTGACCATCTTCATCTTAGGGACAGAGATGAGATACTTTTTACTGATAACAATTCAGAATGGGAGCTTGATGCCACCAACAAATGTGGTATTGCTTTCACCCTAAATACTCTTTGACCAAATAGAGATTTAAGCTTTTTCAATTTATTTTACACATTTGACATTATGCTGAATACATCTGTTTTAAAATTTCCTTCCTATCAGCAATTTCTTCTATAAGTTGGCAGGCAATGAGAAGAGACAAAAACACACCTAAACCACAGGCAAATGAAAGTAAAAGCTGTCAGCAGAGGAAGCTGTAGGCAGATAGAGCTTTTAAAATTACCTCAGCAGCAGTGGTGGCTTCCTCTAAATGGCTGAGTTCAAATGGGCTCAGCAAAGGAAGGAAGGATATTCTTTGGTCTAGGTTCTACTTTCACTAACTAGCTTTGTGTTTTCATTGCCATTTAATTGGTTAGTTTCATTGTGATAGTAAATAAATGAGGGATAGAATCAAACATCAGTACGTAGGAGTAATTTTTCTATACTTACAAATGACAAAATACAAAAGCTTTCCCCCACTGTAGTAAAGGGGAGTGATTTATCAGTGCAAATTGGTGGTAGGTGAATTGGGAGACAGAGACAGTGTTTTTCATCTTCTAATTTTATTCCGTTGTTCAGTTACATCTTGGAAGGAAAACAGTAGCTGTCAGTTTGTGCTTGTGCAGTCTGGTCAAAAAGAGTTATTAGGTTAAAAAATGATCAGTGGCATTATTTAATATCTGTCCTGATGGTTTAATACAAATGAGGTCAAAGTTTTTACAAAGTGATGAGTATTTCTTTATTTCCACACTTAGATGTGAACAGATGTTCTTATGTATAAGAGCAAGAACTCTTAGTAGAGTTCTAAATATCTCTCTAGCAAGCTGCTGGACATTATAAATCCCCCTAAGCCAGCTTTTGTGCAAATGGTTGCCATAGTGGAGCTGTCACTTTATTAGAATTAATGGCAGAACTACTCATGTTTACTTGCAATTCATTGCAGCATGAAGTGATTAGGAATTGGTGCTTTGGTAAATTATGGCATAGTGCACATTTTTTATAATCAATTAGTGAGTGTTGGTGTTGGGCACCTGCAATGCATTTACTTGTCACTCACACTTGAGTTGAATTTAATTAACATCCATATCTCTGTGTTACCAGAAGAGTTCTGTTGGAACTGTTAACATGTGACAAAGACAGCGGGTGCTATCTGACTCTGGAAAGAAAGAAAATGTTTGCTGTTTGTTTTATTCCAAGACCAGATAGAGTGCGGTGCTAAGGACATGAATACTCGATTGAAAGAGCTCCCCAAACCACTACCTGAGTTGGAAGATTAGAGTTTCTTATAATTCAGTCAAATCTTATATTCTGTTTGAAAGGCAAATATTGATTTCATACATATTTGCAGCTCCCAGTCACTTTTCCAGACACCCAACAGCCTCAGCTGCCTTGAAAACCTGGAGAAGTGGCTACATACTGAATCAACTGTGTCTGTGTATGCTTGGTTAGATGCTGCATCAAGGCAAATAAACCACAAGACATGGCTAGTCAGAGCTTATGTAGGAAGCTGACGAGTAGAATGTACTGTAAAGATGAAGAACCATCCATCGTGATTGACATATTGGGGATTTTTGATGCCGTCAGGGTGCTCCAAGCCTTCTTAAATCCTACTAGTGATGCTGGTCAGAAGTTCTTTTACTTTTATTTTTTCTTCATTTTTCTAGGTAAAGTATTGCATCTACATAAAAAGACATTTTAAATTAACATATTATTATTAGGCATGGTAGTGCTTTGCATAATTCTGTTTTCCAAAATTACATTTCAATGCCTCTGCCCTGTTTTTAATAATTCATTTTTAACAGGTTGTTTTAGCATCTCTGAAAAAAATGTTTTGACTCATTTGGCATTGAGTTAAATAATTGCACCCTTATAGTGTTCAGAGCTGTGACCCTCGGGGTACAATGTAAGAAGGAAAATATTGTTCCAGCCATAACTTCCACTTTTAGTTCCTTCTCTCCTACTCAGTTGCCTTCACCTGCTCCTCTAAATTCTGCTGCCAGAAGCAGTGGGGTGATAAGGCAAAAGAAAAAACCATGGAGGTAAGCGATTGAGATAGTATGAATAGTGCTCAGCCCTAACTAAGGCTGTCTAACAGCATCTCGTTTTTTACAACACTCATTTGGGAGGCCTTCTCCTTCCTTTTGTGAGGTGTGTTTGCTCACGTTTCACATAAATTCATCAAAATTAATTTAAAATGCTTCTGGATTTGACTTAAGTAAAAAATTTTAACTTTGTTGAGTGTTTGAGTTTTGAAATACCCATTCTGCTCTGTGCAGCCAATCCATATTTAACTTTGTAGATCCTTCAAACTTCCCCACAAAAAAATCCCTGTTTTCTTTATATTGGAGAGAAAATAGAATGTATTTTTAGAGTTTTACCTTGACATTTAGTTAGTTGTTGCTTTTATAATCATAATGATCTTTTATAACCTTTCTTAGTTGTCTAAAACTATGAAAACAATGATATTAAAGTAATTATCTACAATGTGACCTTAATAAACATTAAGATACTGTTCTTAAGCCAAATGACATACAAGAAGGTGGCATACATGCTTTTTGATTTCAGATAATGACATCAATGTCAGTATCTTGTGTTATGTGTGATGCTGTAATTTACTGGAGGGGGCTGTAAAATTTTTTTTTGTGATTCAAATGCATATATTACAGAATTTCAGATTTTTAACCATAATTTGTGTTTATGTCTGCATCTAAATGTGGGTTTGTTTTGTACCTTGTTGTCCCGGCTTCATCAGTAGCAGCCATTTTTCTCCTTGGTGGCTTCTGCAGTGCTCTGTTTTTGACTTTTGGCCTGAGAACAATGCTGATAACACCGATGTTTTCATTTGCTGCTCAGTAATGTTTACTCTGACCAAGGACTTTCTGAGTCTCATGCTCTGCCAGGGAGGAGGGGAAGCTGAGTCAGGACACCTGACCCAAACTAGCCAAAGAGGTATTTCATACCACAGCATGTCATGCCTGCTCTATAAACTGGGGGCAGTTACCTGGAAGGGCGAGATCACTGCTGGGTTGGGCTGGGTATTGGTTGGGGGGTGGTGAGCGGTGGTATTCTCTTCCATTGTCGTTTCCCTTCTCATTATTATTATTGGTGGTAGCAGCAGTGGTTTGTTTTATACCTTAGGTACTGCACTGTTCTTATCTCAACCCGTGGGAGTTACATTCTTTCGATTCTCCTCCCCATCCCTCTGGGAGCAGGAGGAGTGGGAGTGAGGCCGTGTGGGTCTCGGGTGCCGACTGGGTTTAAACCATGACACTTGCAAATTGGCAGAGAGAAGCTGCATGAAATTTCTTGAACTTAAATGGAGATTTTAGATCTCCTGAATCTGCATTGTAAAATGTAATCGTGTTAGAGTCACAACACTTGTGGTTATCCAGTTACTTAGTCCTGCTTTTTCATGTATGTGTGCAGCAGTTCTTTCAGAAACAAAGAGATCAGGTCTTTCAGATGTACCATCTTTGAAGGAACAGCTGAAGGCAGCAGATTTACAAGCTCTTTGAAACCTTTGTGCTTTGAGTCCTTGGTGAAGGATGGTCTGCCATCACTAGTGGTCATTTATGAAGTGGGCTTTTAAATTGGTGGGAAGAAAAATGAAGTGCATTGTTAAATAATTCACAAAAAATGTTGTCTGTTTTTCCTCCTTAGAATACATTATTTTTCCTGTAGAATACATCCCCTACATTTTAGAACTTGGGAAAGTTATTAGGCTAATTACAATGAATCCTTTTGTTAGGAGAAAACTAATGACCATCTAAACTAATATCAGAAAAAGGAAGGTTAAGATTTATATGGCTTGGTTACACATGATAACTAATGTAATTTTACTAACATCATAATGTCATATATATGAAAGTTGGTGATTTTAATTTTAGCCGATGTTCTGTAAGGGTTACATATTAGAAACATTCTCTAACATGGCGATTTTTACTTTAAAATCCTTTGAAGGATTAGAAGCTTTAAATAAGTGTATTACTGGTATATAATTCCTGATAGTTTTTCTTTAGGCATTTGTAAGCTTCAGTTGTGTTGGGTGCTTTAAAACTTTTTCCATTGAGTAATGTATGGAGTAGGGTTACTTAGAAGTATTATGGAAGTTATGCAGATTAATTTCAGTGAAGTTCTTTAACATCGGTGTGTAAACTGCTCTCCTCTTCTTACTGTCACTCTGATATAGTTTGTTTGCACGTAAGTAAAAATGGGGGATTTTGTGTGTGAAAAAGGACATAATTTAGCAGCTCTCAGGAACTGAAAAATTGTCTATCCACTTACTCAGGTAATGAAAGTAGTACTTTTCCCAGGTAAAAGTAAGTTTAAATGTCGGGGGTTTATGATGCCAGTACTTGTCTTTTGTGTGTATATTTTGCATAGCAGCTCATAATTAAGCCAAGGAGTCATTTGTTTTGGTTTTGTGGCTTGGCTTTTTGTTGTTGCTGTTGTTGTCTTGGTTTTTTTAATGTTATATTTTGGCTCTAAATAATAGGCTTAAGAAGGAACACAGAATCAGGTTGTGGAGAAGATCAAAACCCTGAAAAGATTTTTTTAAACAGAAATTTTGTTTGAACCAGGAAAAGACATGAGACTGTATCTTCATGTGTTTAGTAAGCAAAAGAATGTGATACATTTTGAGTAATGTTTCTTAGCATAGACAACCATAATCTTCAGTCTTCTTGTGGGGCATGTGAGCTCTTTCATAAAATAGGGATTTTTTTCTGGTTTTTAATGAGGTATTTAAGTCTAAAACATAGTTGTTTATGAAGGTGTTCTAGACAAAACCAGCAGTACTGAATTGTGAGTTGCACAATTTTATTGTACTTGGCTATTCCAGATTTGTAGATCCCCAATTGTAAGGCATCAGTATTTATTCTAAACTCTGTTCTTTCCTTTCATTAGGTCAAAGGGAAAGAGACATGTTTTCAGTAACTCAAGGATTTAGATTTATCCTACTTTTAGGTGTCCAAAGAAATGCAAGTAAGTTAAGCAACAGGATTTCCTCTAATTGCCATGATTTTAAAAATGAGTGAAAGAATTCACAGTACTTTATTTCCTTATGTATCCTTCTCCTTTCTGTAGAAACTCCTTCCCATAAAAAACAAGGAGCTTTTTCCCTTTACCCCCTGCCTTCCATTTTTCCCTGCCTTTTTTTGTTCTTGTGGGTTGTCTTCCCCCCAAACCTCCATGTTGTAGCTAGTACAGAACTTCTATTAGCAGAAAGGATGTCCTGTGTAGGAGACAACAGAGATACTGCATAAATGGCTTTTTCCATGACGAATCTTTCTTGAGTTCTTATCTGTAAGTTCCTGATACTGTCCATCTGAGCAGATAATAGAGTACATATCTCACAAACTGTAAGTCGCAGAGAAAAAAGTTCCATGGGAAAACCAGCTAAAAACTCTGAGCTCTTGCAGAGGGTTTCCTTAGAGCAGGGACTCCAGGGGGGTGTACCTTTGCCATAATCCTGAAGCCTATGCAGGTGTGAGTCTCAGGTTTCAGTTAGCCTAACCTGTTTATCAGAATGAACATGGAACCTTTGGGTTTGCATGTAAGCCACAAGGTTCTGTACATCAAACAAGGATTAGCGTTGAAATAGTTGAGTATAGCTCAGTCCATCCCTTTTTTGTAAAGGGTATTTCCTTAGCAAATGTTGGCTCCTGGAACTACTCAGATCTATGTTGTTTGTAAGACTGGAGTTAGGTAAGAGAGTTTTATTTGATTACTGTGATTAGAGTGGCAGAGAAATCCTTTGTCATTTATCTTCTTCAGAATCTTGATGGCTATTTGACCGTCTTGGAACCTGTTTCTCTGCATGCATCATCCACAGAATTGTTTATTAAGTTCTGAACAATTAACCTAAGCAAACTCTTTCAAGGCAAAATAAATCTGAGCAAGTGCTGGTGAAGCACTTGCAGAGTATCAGTATTGCATTGATATTGCAAATATCATTCATGCATTCATTCACTTTTTGTATCTATTTGACAATATAACATAATTTCAGGGAAGAAAAATACATTTTAATAGCCACATTTCTGTATTACACAACAGCTATTTAGGGAAATTAAAGTACTTTCTTAGCTATGAATAGTACATTGAAAGAATTGTATAACAGAAATACTTGTGTAGATGTCCTGCTTACTTCCTGGAAGGTACCCTATTAATTCTATTACAGATTATTAGTAGTACCTCATGAAATGTGTATGAAGATGAGATTACTCTCAGTCTAAGTGAAGAAAATTATAAAGACTGAAGAACCAAACCTTTGAAGATGTTTTGATCAGAGTTTACTGGAGACTTTATTATACTGATGAGTTTATATGGTAGTGTTAATAACACAAAAATCAGCTACACACAAAGCAGCTACTCAGAGCTTTGGATTCCTAAAATGAATGCCACAGTAATGAGAAAAAATGGCCTCATCATCAAAAGGAGTTTGTAATTTTTTTTTGGTACTTGTAATTCTTAATCTAAAGTTATTTTTAATCAGTTTGCACACTTTGAAAACTTTGCTGGAGAATTGTAACTCTCTTTTGTGAGGATTCTTGTATAACAAATAATGTTTCCACTAGGCAAAAGATGTTTAACTAGCATACACTTTTCTCTGGCAAGCTATTTTGATATTGATGTTAAATTAGGTTAGCTAGATAATATATCATCACTAACAGCAATATAACAAAATACACGTGGAGTACATTGAAGTACGTGTTAGTCCATCAAATTTGTAGAGAGCCTTGTCCCCGCAAGGCAGGCAAATACTATTTTAACCTTATTTTAACACATGCTTTGAATTGCTCACCTTCCATTAGCATTACTTTTTAGAGTACTTAACGGGTTTTTAAAAAGCTTTTGAAGTTTGCTTAAATGAATTGAGATATAGTTAGAAATGTGCAAAAGTGGGCTCATGTGAAAAATACTACATTATACTTAGAAACTTAGATTTATATATTCAGTTTGTGTCCTTCATGGTTTTCAACTTGGAATGTTTTGGGTCATTTTGAGCAAATTGACTGACTTTTCTCTGTCTTACAGTGGATGAAATGGCATTTTGTTTATACCCTGCATTACAGATAGAGAGGATAAATTACTGATTGTTGACATTTTGTGCAATATCAGATGTTAAGCTCTGAAGATCTTTCCTAAAGGATAGAGTTGAATTTTTTTCATCTTTTAAAAGGAAAGTAGAAAAGCACAAATCAACTTCCAATTGATTTGGAAAAATAAAGCTTTTACAAATAAAAAGATTTTTTCTAATATATATTCACATTACTTAAAATGCATTTTTTTTTTTGTCTTATGAATATGTTAATCTTAATAAACTCCTTCTGGTACGACTTATGGTATATAATTTTGTTTCAGTTCTTTCACATCAGCCTAGTTACTGTTACGTACAAATGTACAATTGGCAGGGGAAATTAGTATGTTCAGTGGCATGATACTTATAAGACTTCGAGAAGTATCTGGGGTATTCATGTGCACTGTAAGTAGACAGCTGTTGGAAGAGGACTCTGCTAATTGTATGGCTGTTCCTTTTCAGACAGCACTTCTGTGCCCCTTTGGTTGTCATGGAAAAACTATAGCTAAACAGTTGTGAATAAAAGAGAAAACTCAGTTAAACATTTATTTATGTTTTAAATAGTTTTATATATATATAAAAAAGAAAGATATTTAACTTGGAAGTAATTAAGATGATTTTCTGAGGGGGAAGGAGGAGTGGCAGGAAAGAAAAAAGAATCACGAGCTTAAAAGATCAGTTGAAATTGCTCCTTAATCTCTCAGTCAAGGCTCAGCCACATGTAAGCATATTATCTTAGGAAGTGAAGCAAGATGAAATTATAAATGTAAATTTTGTAGGTTTTTACTCATATAGACCCAGTGAATGAAAAAAGTGGAACTAAATTAACTAAAAAACTCCAAGAAACAATTAATTTTGCCACCATGCTGCCATTGTAGAATACATTAGAAATAGTTGCAGTTGCTTTCATTGTTAAGTGCTTTCTGTTCAAATTAGAAGCAACTAAGTATTGTTCCATGGAGACTTCTGCCTATTCTTACAGATGTTTTCTTGCTCTTAGCAACAAGAGAGATACTTTACAAGCCAGGGAAGGAAACCCATGTGTGGTTTGCCTTGACTCTTGATGTTAAAGGGTTCTTTGCTAGAAATTGATAATAAAGAACATTTCCAATAGTTAATTCATTATTCTTGGTTTTGGAAGGTTGATTTGGTTATGATTTTCATTTAGCTGAGTTTTATTCCTAAATCATTGAGCAGGAATTCCATGCAATTTTATTAAAACTAATGAAACAAATACTGTTTATAGGCCAGATTCAGTATGGTACTGCAGCAAAAGCTTAATTTCAACTACATGCAAAGTGGTATTATTGATAAGTCAAGCATGCTTTATCTTACTAAGTTGGATCATGTGTAGAAAAAAACACTCCTGATCATTTCAGCTCTTTCATAATGAAAATTTCTGCAAATTATTCTTAGTTAATGGCAAATCCCTATTAGTCTGCTTGGCTTTGCTCTTCTACTTTTGGGCAGTTAGTTTCATATTTATTGGAAAACTGGCAGGAGCATCACTCAAGTATTACCACATTTTGGACCTATAGTCAAGGAGTCTTTTTGTCCTAACATAGAATCATAGAATAGTTAGGGTTGGAGAGGACCTTAAGCTCATCCAGTTCCAACTCCTCTGCCAAGGGCAGGGACACCTCCCACTAAACCATGCCACCCAAGGCTTTGTCCAACCCAACCTTGAGCACCGCCATCGATGAAGCATTCACAACTTCCCTTGGGCAACCCATTCCAGTGCCTCACCACCCTTACAGTAAAGAACTTCTTCCTTATATCCAAACTTCCCCTGTTTGAACCCATTACCCCTTGTTCTGTCACTACAGTCCCTAACGAAGAGTCCCTCCCCAGCATCCCTATAGGCTCCCTTCAGGTACATCTCTATCTTGTTTTATCTTAACACAAAGTCATCTGCAGTTAGTAAGATACAAGCTTCAGTTAATCAGAATTAGCAGTTATCTAGACTAATAGACTGTTAAGGAGTGGCTGTGGTTCACCTTACAGCTTTGCCTTTCTGTGTACATGAAGATCAGGTGTGCTACCTGTCAGAGCCAGGTCTTACTTTCCTTGACTGGCCACACCAGTGCTTCCCACTCAGAGCCTCCATACCTGGGCCCAGGAGGTCCAGTTCAGCTCAGGGTTGGGCTTTTAGTTCCTGCTGAGCTCTGCTGTAGGTGTGCCTGCCTCCTGCCCCCTCTCCTGGATAGACCTCAGGCCTGTGTGGTAGGTGGCTTGTTTCCTAGATGAACCCTTGGACATGCCTTGCAACTTGTGCCTAGTGCTGTCTCTGTACGTGTTTCGCTTTGTCTCTGTCTGAGTATTGTTATCTCATATCTTGCGTGGGATTGCCACTGGGTTGTGTTACCAGCACCTTCCTGTGCCAGCCTTGGCTGCTTGACACTGCTAAGTGTTCTGTATTCTGTTCTTTGCTGTGGTAAAGAGACTTAGTACTGGCAGCCAATACGCTTATTCTTGCCCTTTTTTAATCAGTGGTAGGAACAGCAAACACAGCTGTCTGGCTCAGATGCAGTTTCCTGGCACCAGCACACCTTTCCATTTCAATACTCCAGCTTTCTAGACTCTTGTCCACAAGCCCTTCTCACCTTCCTTGCCTTGTTGAAACCACCCTCTTCCAGATCTAACTCCTCCTTTCCATTGCCATAAGGCTGTGAACTTTTAATGATCGTCTGCTGCTTCATGACTGAATTAAATATGCTTAATTTTGACTGTATTTTGAGGTAAATTAACTAAAATACAGTGATGCAGATGCTCAATTCACTGACTCAAAGAAAGGAAAAAAGCAGGGGGGCTGGAAGGGGACTCAAAGGTTCGACAGTGTATTCTCCTGGGCTATGGCAGGATCAATCATAGCAACACAGTTCCTGACAGATATTTATTTAATGTGCATTCTAAGCACTTCAGTAAGGGAGATTCCAGAGATTCCATTGTCAATCTGTTCACCATTTAACTATCCGAGCTGTAAAGATAGAATATTCTTGAGTTCAGAGTCTAAGTGCTTTTTCTGCTACTAATGCTCCAGCTTACTGAAGTAGATGGTGTTTCAGACGCCTGCTATAATAATCCTTTGCTGTTTCATGGTTTTGATGAGCCTGTGTTTCTTGCATTGAAAAGAACTCAACTGAGCTATCCTTTGTTAGTGAAGTAAACACTTATCCGGACTGTGTCCTCAATGGTTTACTCAGCCAAGCTTTGGGCAACCACTTGGAAAGTCATGAGAGTGCTGGGGAAGAGTTAGCCATTAAAACCTTCATTAAAGAAAAATAACACAGGAAAACCCCAAAAGAAAACAACTTTCTATAGACGCTTGTGCTTTTGGAGCCTTCAGGCAGAGCTGGTGGTGAGGTTTTATGCTCCTTTCAGACTTGATTCTTTCCAGTCTGACGTGTTCTCAGTATATTATGTCTTATGTCAGTCATCTCTCAGGAATGTCTCTTCAGAATCCTTCAGCTCTGAACTCGTTTGCTGAGTATCAGGCACACCCCAGTGTGCAGTGTTGTGCCCCCCCTTAAACCTTCAGGCTGTTCAGCTGGGGCGGAAACACCATTTCCTTATTCCTTCAGGTAAAATGGAGATGGGAAATTTTAGTCCTTAGGGCCTGAACTGTGGCTTCTTTCTCCTTGCTTCATGGTAGGAGCATTAAGCTTTCTGCAAGACTGAATGCTCACAGGCCAGCTATAAAGTAAGTGTATTCAAATGCAGAGGACAGAAGGTTTCAGTGTTTAATGAAATATTAGGTGTGGCTCAAGTGAAATGACATTGTGTTGTTACTTTGACATGTAATGTTTGGGGTTTTTTTTCTCCCAAATAAATGGTAAGGATATTTAATTTAGAAGAAGGTGTTTGGGTTGTATATTAACTAGAAGGTCATACTTTTGCAAAGAAAGCTATTTGGAGAAGATCTGGAGCCTGTGTTTTAGGGCAAGCTACAAGGTCAGAGGCCCAAGGTAAGAAGCTTGGAAATTCCTGAGAACATTCAAGAATAAGAAGAAAGTGCAAGGAAATGGGCGATAACTGTTTGCTTCCATATTCATTTCTCATACAGTCATTAAGAGTTACTTCTGAGCTGTGAAGTTATTTTGTGCCTCAGTGCTCAACTCTAGGAGTTAGTGAGCTGTCTGTCAGCACAGCTAGAGGTTTGGAGCTCTGGAGGAGAGCTGGGTGGCAGTGCCTGCTGCTTGATCGCGGCAGCCCGCACTGGGGGATCAGGCTCTGCCAAGCCCAGAGCACCACTTCGAACTGCCAGAAGAAAATGCGCAGCAAGTGTTGGAGCGTAATGAGTTGGAGGAAACCTGGTGGGTGTGTAAGCGGGAAGTGGCGAGGCTGCGCTCGGTGACTGCCCGAAGGGGGAAGGCGCCGGAACACGCGTGTGCTGCGGGAGCAGCGGGTGGTGTGAGTGTCCGATCCGAGAGGACCAGCAGAGGGCGCCAGAGGGCCGGCGGGCGGGGGCTGCTGCGGCGCCGCTTGGGGTCGGGTCCGAGTCCGTGTGTGCCCCGGTGAGTGGGGCCGGTCCCGCTGGATGGTGCTGGGCAGGGACTGGTTTGGTCCAGCCTTGTGACAGCGGAGTCGTGGCGTGTGCTCACAGGAGGGTGTTTTGTGCAGTGAAAATACCCACAACGTGTTGCATGAGGCTGTGCGCTCAAAGTCAGGAGGAGGAACCCCCTTATGCGGTTTAATGTATGAGTAAAACCGTGAAATTTAAAAGATACCTCTTTAGATAATGTCTGAAAGTCTTTTTCTAGTTGTGAAAGGGATATTTCCAGTCCAAGAGCAGTAGAGACTAACCCAAGAAATAATGCAAGGTTATTACAATCTGTTTGATCTCTCATAAAAACACATTGGATTTGTCAGGAGAGATGTTTAACCTGGTGAAGGATTTGATGAGCTAAGAATTACAGAAAGCTTTGTTTTGTTTTTTTTTTTGCTAACTCATAACTTGTTGGCTATCCAGCTATCTGAAGAGAAAATGATCCCAGAATATGGTCTTTACTTTTTAGGGAAGGCAGTATTTCGTATGAGACCCTCTGCTACATTCAGTGTCCAGCTGAAGTCCCAGTACCTTTAACAGGGTCAGGATTTTATTAGGACCTGTCTTTTGTATTATCCTTCGTAGACCTCTGACTGTCTGGAGGAAGCAATGAAGGATACACAGTGCAGTTTATTTACCTGCCTAGTGGTATCAAAATGAGCAAAGCTGCAGTTGTACTTGGAAGTCCAGTTCCATTAGTTTAGAAAAGAATTTGTTACAGCTAAACATCAAAGCTGTAATTAAATGAGAATCCACCATGAGAATCTGCATTTCTCCCAAGTGTGTCTGTTTTGCTAAATACCCTGTGGTTCCAAAGTATTCAACCAGCATCCAGTCTCATATCAACCTCCTGCTTTGTACTGGAATTTAGTTTTATGTTAAATGAAATGCTTGCATGGAAATCTCAGCACACAAACCCACTCCCTCACCCCCTTTTCACTCCTGTACCCATACAAATGATGAGGGTTTTTTTTCTGGTAAATAGAATCTGAAGCTCTCATCTCTAGGTACTTCCAGTAGGTGATAAACCTTGACATTTGGCCTGCTGGAGAGTGAAACAGTACTTTCTGTGGTTGGCTTGTTTTGCTAACAACAGTAATAGACCAGTCATAGCTTTTGTGGGTAAGAAGGCTGACTAATCCAGTGAGCTGGCAGGACCCTCCCCTACAACAAGCCTTGTCCTGTGTTACATGCAATAGACAATTGTGTTTGCGTTTATCTTGTTTGGGAGATTTTTTCTTGAGGTCCTCAGAGTTTGAATTTTAAGCGTTTTTCTCCTTTTTTAAGTACTTAATGAAAATAATGTTTTGGTGTCTTGTAATTCCAGTTCCCTTCTTTTCAACACTGAAAGTTTTTACTTTCTTGAGAAACTCTTGACTCTTTTTTTCATATAACTCTTGGTATATCTGCCCTTAAACAGGTATTTGGGAATGCAATGCTGTTTCTCTTATAACCTTTGTGGGGATGTAACTTCCTCCCTTTAGAAGCGTTGCTACACATGTAACTGATCCCCAGTGAACATGTGTGCAAGTGTGCACACACTCAACTTGCATGTAGGGAGTTAAATTAATGGTCAGGATAACCAGCCAGCATCATATGGCTTTGCTTCATTTGTACAGAACCATTTTAATCAATACAATAACAGTAGAGAGTTTTTATCAGGTTTTCATTTTGATGAAAATCTTTGGAAATGCGTATTTCAAGGTAATATATGGAATGCTTCAGCACACTTCCTTTTCGCCTTTAAGAAGTAAATTAAATGTAGAAGCCTTAAAAGCCTTCTGTAAAAGACGAAGTTTTTCATAAACTTTTTAAAGTAACAGTATCCCAGTGCTGGTGAAGGTCCTTGTTTTCAACAGGAGATTTGTTAATATCTAACTTGAGCATTTTTTCTCTCTGCCAAGAGAGA
This sequence comes from Psilopsiagon aymara, assembly GCA_024733675.1. Lineage (NCBI taxonomy): Eukaryota > Metazoa > Chordata > Aves > Psittaciformes > Psittacidae > Psilopsiagon > Psilopsiagon aymara. Next base: position 9,157 of record JANRGW010014788.1, on the reverse strand, counting down.
AAAGAAGAAGAAAGCTTGGGTTTGCTGTCAAGTTCTTAATAATGCCTTTGGTTTTTTCTTTGCATTATACCTCCTTGATGTATCAAAGGTAGAGATCTTCTGCACTGTCCCATCAATCAGAATGTCTTTGAAAAGCAGCTGAAAGTGTTGTTTGGTTTGTTTTTTTTTTAATGTAGTATCAGTTGGAACCTTAGATGAAACTCGAAAAAAATTGTTTAATGAGGTGACTGTGTTTTGCTATGTTTAACCTAATTGTTTCTCCAGAATACCTGTGTAACAAGGGGCCATTTGAAGTCTCATAGAGCAACATTCATTCCATCAATCTCACTCTGTCTTTGAAAACTTAGGATATAATATACAGCATAGCTTGTTTTTCACAAAGCTTGGCTAGGACCTGAATAAGAGAAACTAGAAATACTTCTGTCTGTCCAGGAAACTGATGCGTTAAGGCCACTCTTCCAATAGCTATATGCAAAATGGCCAGGCATGTTTTGAGGAAGTCAAGTGATTTATTTATTTATCCAGCCTTAGGCATGCAGTTTACATCCAGCTGGAAATGTTATTAAAAGGGATGGAGATAGGTGTACCCATGGAGATTTGGCCTCCTTGCTACTGCTGTTTGGGTAAGCTGGTGTTGGCCTGTGTTTCAGTTGACAACTCAAAAATTCTGCTCATAACATATAAAACTTGTGATAACCATCGCTCTGTGTATGTTTTCTATTTGGGTCAGAGTTTTCAAGGTTTGACTTGACCTGTCAGTAATATCATAACTTTTGTTGCTGCTCATAAGAACTCAAGAGAGTTATCTTGAGTTAGCAGTTTCTCAAACTCCATATTTTCTTCTTCTGAAGTAGAAAGTGTGAACTGGTTTTTTTTTTTAGCTGTTTTGAGGAAAGCAATTTATGGAGCAAGACTTCGATGTTTTTGAACTGTTACTGAGTTCTTTTACCTCCCTCAGTAAAAGAGAGGGTTACTAATAGGTTCCTGGTATTCATGATACAAAGATGATTTATGTGTTGGCGTCCTGAATTTTTTCTTTGAGGGCCTACAACTGAGCGACACACCTATGGAAGTTCTGGATAAGATCTGTATCTGCTTCACCCCCTCTAAACGTCTTGTCTCTACGAAGATGTACAATGTTACATAGGATTCAGCGTCTCAGATGCTTATCATGTGCTGCCTTTTTTTATCACAGTTTCAAGTCTTGTATTGGTATGAGACCAGTGAATAATTTGTCGTAAATCAACACAATAACCTTTTTTTTTTCTTTAAATTTAAGTACATTTTTGCATTTGCGGTTGGGACTAAGCATTATTTAGTGAAGAATTAAGATTCAGTAATTCAACAGCACACACTTTTCTTTGGTCTAAAATGTATATATATTTAAATCCAATACACTTTATCTTTGTCATATAGTGAAGTGGGGGGGGGCTTGAGGGTTTTGTTTGTTTATGTGAAGCTGACAGTATTAATGAAGTGCAAAAATTAATTTAGTGTATTTTATCTGAATTTAGACTGATATCCACTCAAGTGAAGAATTAATCTTGGATATATGATGATATATAATAGTATTGCACTTGGGAGAAGTGCAGTTACATTGCTCTTATTCAGTTATCTCAAAAAGAGGAGAGTGGTCTCCCTTTTCGGATGTAGTAGCAAGGTTATATCGTGAATTTTTCATGCATACAAATGTAAGCATATTGTGGCTGTATGATTGAGAAATCAGAGTTCAGAGCAGTATTGGAACAGGAAAATTTAATATTCCAGTGCCAAAATTTTCAGTTGCTCTTTGTAGGTGGAGAAGAGCAGATTAAAAGTATGTTGCAACAGGAAAGATGCAGAGGTGAAGATGAGAAGGGATAGTCCAGACTAGCGTAATAGCTTGTAATGAGGAGGGAAAGATAAAGAATGAGATTTGGTTCATTATTCTGGGGTATTATTCATACTGCTTGTTAAATTTGTGCTAAGAGTAAGCACCCTCTTGAAATGGGTAGGGCAGTATGTTGAAATAAGCACTAGACAAAACGTCTGTGGTAGAAAATTACTGGCTAACCCCCTATTTTCATACCTGACGACTGTTTGTCTACAGTTAGTAGTTGTAAGGGTGATGGTTTCATATGTACAAGCTGTTGCCATTTTGAAATTTAAGGGATGCAGTCAGGCTAACTTGTTTCCTTAGACTAATGCCTCCTAACACCTTGTTCCAGGGTTCAGATGGAGAATCAGCTAATCTATATTGAGGCCCTTCAAAAACCAAATAATGCCAAGCAGTCTGTGTATTTATTGATGATTCCTGCTTGAAATAGCCATTGTTTGGGTGGCAAAGAAATAAAATGGAAAATTAGTTTTACTGCTGCTGTTTACAGAAATGGTTGTGCATATGTTTATATGATATCGGTAGTTTTCAGTTATCACATAGACTTAATGGGTTTGTTGAAGACACAGTGGTTTGACAGTGTTGGAATAGAAGCTGAGCCTTTCTCATCTATAGGCAGTAATCTGTTTCCTTTAGCCCGTTTGTATAGGGAGTTTGATGTGTGTGTTACCTCAACTATGTGTATCTGGAAAGATCTCATTAAATGGTCAGTGCAGAAGCTCTTGAATTATTGCAGCTGTGTGTATAAAAGAAAGGAATTTGTGGGTACAAGAGAGAAATCATTATAGAAACAATATATCTATATGCTGGGCAGGAAGTTATCTGGGGGAAAAAAAAGCTAATTTCTATTAGAGAGATGGAGATGCTATGTAAAGAAATTGCTGCTCCCAATTTGTTTCTTTTCTGCTCAAGGAAAGGTATTTGGTGTATATACCTTTCTTACAAACAAACAAACAAAATTGCCTCACAGACATACCTGACTCATACTTCCTCCCTGCCAGAAACAAACAGAGAAGGAGAGCTGCCCAGCCAGATGCATAAAGGGACCAGAGATATACTCTTTTGGGTTGGAACAAATATATACTTTGACAGAATATGTTTGTTGTGATTTAATAGTTATCTTAGTTCCCTCTGACTGATACTGTGTATGCTGACATAGCTTCTTAAGGCAGATATCTAAGAACATGTAATGTGTCCAATCTTGATAAAAAGATAAAAATCCATATGAAAATACCTAATTCAGTTTGCTCTAACAAGCAGAAAAGGGAGGAAAATACCTTGCAGTGGCCTATTAGCTGGATCATCTACAGTTGTTTGATCTAGGACACAAACATAATAGCCCATTTATGGAAGTTTACATTTCTGGTCCTGAAACAGATAATTTCATTCTCAATTTACCTGAGAATACAAGAGATAACCTAAACCACTAATACAGAGGTTGTTTTAATACAATAGAGTTACAAGCCCTCTTCCTAGTTTCAGAACCTTTATGATACCTAAGGTATCATTTGGTCATTCAGACCAAGTGAAGAAGCTGTTACCTGAGAGCTAAACTGTGTGTCTCTGTGGATTCTTCTTTTTTTCTGGAATATGGACAACATTGTTCACTGATTTTTAAAAAGAAAGGCCAAAAAGTACATTTAGTTCAGGCTTTAACTTAGGGAAATGTAAAAGCTTAGGGTAGCTAGGTTTGGTACGAGTGATGTTTAAGATATCCACAAGACAAGGAAGTTGACTGTATCCACTATGTCCAAATATCGTCTGCTACATAAGAAAACAGTTTTTCCCATCCTCTCTTAAAAAACCCTAAAACCCATGCTGAAGTATTTAAACTCAATAAAAATGAAGCTGTTTCTTTAAAGATGTGTAGGAATATGCATGTAATTTAGTATCCCCTACCTAAAGAGAGTGTCCCTCTGTTTAATTGGTCTGAACAGTAATTGTAATGTTTGGAGAAACCCTAATGCCACCAGTTGTTTTAAGTTATTTACGCCAGAATAGAATTTCTGATAATCACTCCATAACATGTTATTACTGCCGCTTTATAGGCTTTGTATTGAATTAATTAGTACACACCAGAATAGTTATTAAAATATCATACTTGTACCTCTTCGTTCTCGGGAGTAGTCATAGTAGTGCTGATAGTAATCAAGCAAACTGGAAGAGCTGTATTAATTGAGTGGTTTTCAATGTAATTGTTTGATTTTGTGAGTCAAACTGCAGAACTTGCAACTCTTAAAAAATGGTATGTGATAGAAAAGTGAAGAAACACATCAGAGCTTCAAGCCAAGATGAAAGTTTCAGTTCTGTATGGCTTAAAGTTGTTGCTTGATAGCCTTGTTTTTAGTGGTAAGATAAGTGAATTGGTTTCCTTAGTGCATGGGTTTGTGAAATGTTTATTTTTCAACATGGGAATTACCAGACAGGGCTGGATTCCAGACAGCTGGGCAGATGGTCCTTTCTTTTCAAATTGGGTTGTGCCAACAAAGAGAGACAGCTATACAAACGTTAACCCCTAAGGGATAGAGAAATCTCTGTCAATCGTCCTCCTCCACCCCCCCAACTGTCCATTTGAAAAGGAAAATAGCAGTTTTGATCTAATTACTGGAAAAATCAGGTTTTTAAATGTAAGGTTTCAAACACGGCCTTTTCAAACAATACCTGTGTTTAGAAATACGATGCAGTTGACAAGCTGCTGTTTTAACATGTGGTTGTGTAGATAATGAAGCATGAAAAAACCCCACATGTGCCTCAGGTCAAGTACGTATCGATTACAGCATCATGAAGATGCTAATATATATTTAAGAGAAGTGGTTAGTAACTTGCTGTAGAACTGATTTGTGCATGGACTGTAAGAAGATGTATTTCTTGATGTTCAAATTAGCTTGGTTTATGTTCTTTACTAAGACTGAGGATTTGAAATCTGTTTGTCTGAAAATCACTCCTTTAGGCAATAGGAATAAAAACTCAGGATCTTGGAAAAAGAATTTCAGGAATTGCGGAAGTGACCTCTGGGTGCCAGGCTTTATTTTTCTTTTGTAAGATAATAATTTAAAAACAGAGCTATCATTCTTTGAAATCATTTGACCTTTACAATAAATCTTGATCACTATTCTGTGCCCATTCAAATTGAAGCCACTGGGTTTTTTCTGGTTTTGAAAATAAGGAAGCAGTTTTCTTATCTGTATTTCTAGGTGGGCTTTTCTTTGGATAATAGAGGCTTGATGTTAGGGAGTACAAGGGAAATTTACTTTGTTGTTGAGAAAGAGGAAGTCCAAGATACTGCAGACAGAATAAGCAGTTATTGTTTGCCTTTGAAACAGAATAAAAGGGGAAAATTATTCAGACAGCGGTTGATGGGAAGTTTTGTTGTTTAGAACAGAGTTGTGTATACAACAGTTGGAAATTAAAAAGACAACATTTGTTCTCATCTTTATAACATGCACTTGTTTTCATTGGAAATAAACTAGTTCAGCACACTGAGTGTTGGATGGAGTTTGAGTTTCCCACCCTTATGTGAAGAAAAGTGTCCTTTTACGTAAATTATTTGCTTTAAAACCAACCAGATTTACTTTACTGTTTAGGAGGATAACTCCTGGATGAATGAGTAGATGTTTCATAAATGCACATTTTAGTGCCCTTTGCAGGTATTTTTCCCCCACTGTGTCCTGTATGTCTAGGTAAAATTCTTGAAGATCAAGTGGGGAGCAAGCACCCTGGTCCTAGATTTTTTGCACATGGCTGGACTTCGAAAGAAAAATGAAACTAAAATAACAAATTGTGGCTGCTGTCATAAGGAGCTACTTCAATATCATGTCCCAGTGTTCGATTTCTGTTCTGGGAGAGTAACCTTGGTACTTTGTCACGTACTTCTACATTCTTGTTGCCAATGGTTTCCCAAGTTATCATTGTGGGTTTTTTGTCTGTTTATGCTATTTCCCCATCCTTCTGTCCACAGAAATAAATGAGAATCCCCCAAAATGCTATTCTTTTCTTTTTACTTATTAAAGAGCCAGTCCTCCTTTTTCCATCACATTGTGTTTTAATGAAGTTGCAGGCAGCTAGAGAAAGGAGAATGAGTGGCATATTTAAAGCAAATTCAGTAAATCACCACTTTGTAAAAAAGTAGTCTCAGCTCTTGTTGTTGGAAATGGGGATCCTGTGGTCAGAGTGAAGTTTGAAGCATTTATATTTAGGTGATGATGATCTAGAAAGTTTACTTACTAGCAAGTATTAGTAAAGCAACATTAACAAACAACTTCAAAAGCATTTAGTCTTTTTTTTTTCCCTATTTCACTTGTCTCATAAAATTCTACTACATATAGACAGTGGTTTTATTTTTCCTAGAATAGAAGCCCCAAGCTCCTAAAACACCAGGTTTAATTAAAATTTAGTCAGAGACCTTCAAGATCAAAACACCGAGAGAGCTGGATGTGTTCTTGTCGCTTATGGGTCATAGCGAAGGTTTGGCCCCATAGTAGTTTGGTGAAAACTGAGGTTTGTTGCCTTTCAGTAGATGTTGGCAACGGTAGAGCTGAGAAGATTCTCTGAAGAATCTGAATAATTTCTTTGAGTTAAATTTAAAAAGTTGTGCTTGAATTCCTACTCCACCAATGTTCCAGTGAATTTTCTTCTTTATTTCAGCAGCATAGACAGGCTCGAACTCTCCCACATGTCCACAGCACTTACATATTTATATGGGAGAAAGTCAGTGAGGTGTGTGGACAGAGTAGTAGTTAAAAATTGGAACAATGGTGAGAACAGAGAGTGTCTATGTGGGATATTTCAGAATATTTATAAATTCTGAAATAATAACTGAGTTTTATGTATTTGCACTCATAGGATAACTTACTGTATTGCAAGTAGTATCTTTACTTCTTCCTTATGGTTCTTCTCTCTGCAGATGCTAATGTTGTCTCTTTAACCACTTTCCTGTTCATGTTGATCAATGAATAACATCTTGGAAAACACTGGGAATTGTTTTTATACTCAATGAGACAGAACTTCAGAGGTCACACCTTTGAAAGATAGACTTTGCAGGACGGGTCAGTTATTTCTGTATTCAAATGTCATCCCTTTTGTGTAATTATTTACCTTTTCAAAAGTTTCTAATCTAAGCTTAACCCTTGGACTTCTAAACCAAAAGATTATGGTGGTAAAGAAGAAATGTGATGCTTTATTTGGTTTCAGTGTTAAATTAATTGAAAGGGTAAATCTTTGACTTACACTGTTTAAGTCAGTTGGTGAAACTTTTGAGTCTCATAGCTAAGGAAAACTGTAGCTCTTGTGAAGCGTAAGAAAATAGCTGCAGTTAGTAATACTTCAAGGGTATTTCACAGTAAAAAGCTGAATTTGAAATGCTGAAGAAAATTAACAGTGTGGAAACACTGCAAAATAACCTTACAGAAATGTTATTTACTGTTAGTACGAGGGAGGAGGGTTTATTGTCTCATTAAATAATGATTTGGATGCAAGCTTAAATTACATTCTATATGTATGCAGTAAAGTTTTCTTGAAGGACAAATTAAAAAATCTAGTTATTAAAGGCTTATTTACAGGAAATATGAACAGCACAGAACATAGAAGTGAATTTTCCAGTTTTAGCATTATGTCTGTTAGTTTTAATGTCATTCCCACCAGTATACCTAGGTTCAAGGTTTCATTTGCATTTTCTGTCCTCTCAATATGCTGGTTTATGTTTCTGGATTCTGCTGGCCTCACTAACAGGCTATATATAGTGTAAATAGTACAATGTAAGAATGAACTGTATATAAATTATTATGTGGTATTAATTGAAGATGGCAGGGGTAGAATGTGAATTCTATCCAATTATTCAAATGTTAAAACCATTCCGTATTGTGAAAGCTCTTACGCAGTTCTTGCTTTACACCGCCTCTTAAACTGTCTTGGCTTCCCAGCAGAGGAGTTCATCTTGTAGCTTTTTGGGTGGTTCAAATGTCCCAGGTGCATCAAGTGTCATGTGCAGCCCTGGGACTGGGCAGCCACCAGATGTTGGATAGTTCGAGCCCCTGATTTCTGAAGGAGCTGAATGAGTGCAGACTTCTGAGGCTTGTGTTCATTTGGAACATTCTCACATTTCATCTCTGCATTTATACCTCCTATATTTAATATAAGACCCATTATAAACACAAATAGATTTTTTCTGTAGCAAGTATTTCAAATAAAAATATTTTCATTTTAGATGTTGTATTCTTTCTTCAGTGTATAGGAACAACTGTGCATTACCCCATTCAAAATACTGCAGTAAGTTTTGAGTATGAATAAAATAGAATTTTAGGGAATACCAAAAATTGTGGAACATTATTTATTTTCAGCTAGCCTCAGAGTCTTAAATCTCAACAGTCAGTGAAGCTTTTCTTATTTTGGACATTCCCACTTGACTGTTCTTATCAATTTATTTGCTTATTTAAACAGCCAACTTGATGTTATTTTTGGCCTATCCGCACATTTTCTTATTGCAGAAAGGATTTCTGCAAACTGCTCGTCAGCATGTTATGACACCAAACTCTGAACTAGATTTAACTCATGGTGGTGGTAACCAGGAGCCAACCTTCTCTATCCCTATCTTATTTTCAGTCCATTTTCCTCTTTATGTCAAGTAAGCCTGTTGTCTGTGAAAGGGCCTTTTTCAGACTAAATTGTGTCAGCTTGCTTGCACTTGAGCTTTTTTCTCCTGGCCTTGGTCTATAGTGAAATAAAAAGTCAGATGGAACGACAGCAGGCTGTATTCTTAATTTATGTCTGCTTTCTCATTGCAGACTTACACTGTGGGTTTTGTGCTCCAATGCTGCAAATACGAGAAGCATTTCATTGCTGTTGGAGTAGAGTTTAGGCTGACTTTCCAGTGAAATAAGTTGAGGCAAAACAGCCTCAATTGCATTGGCATAGCTTTCTGTACCTGGAAGAACAATTTTGGCACCTTTAGCAATTACTAAGTATGTTATATTTGAATGAAAGTCAAGCACCTTCTTTCTTGATAATCTTTGTAGATTCTTTGCTCTTCAGACTTCCAGTTGTTTTCAGGTATTCTCTACTACAGGCCATGGTTTTACCTTATTTTGCAGCGTGATTGCTACACAGAGTCTCTCAATTTTGATTTTTTTTAATAAATATTAAGAAGAAACTGTCCTGGCTTCAGCAGTAGCAGCCACTTTTCTCCTCGGTGGCTGGTGCAGTGCTCTGTTTTTGACTTTCGGCCTGGGAACAGCACTGATAACACCGATGTTTTCAGTTGCTGCTCAGTAATGTTTACTCTGACCA
>JANRGW010014785.1:17864-28036 GCA_024733675.1 Psilopsiagon aymara | reverse complement strand
TGGGGCTGTTCAGCCTGGAGAAGAGAAGGCTGCGTGGAGACCTCAGAGCAGCCTTCCAGTGTCTGAAGGGGGCTATAAGGGTGCTGGAGAATGACTCTTTATCAGGCACTGTAGTGAGAGGACAAGGGGTGATGGGTTCAGACTGAAAGAGGGGAAGTTCAGGTGAGATATACGGAAGAAGTTCTTTACTGTGAGGGCGGTGAGGCACTGGCCCAGGGTGCCCAGAGCAATGGTAAATACTCCATTCCTGCCAGTGTTCAAGTGAGTGACATGGTTTAGTGTGAGGTATCCCTGCCCATGACAGAGGGGCTGGAACTGGATGATCTTAAGGCCTTTTCAAACCCAAACCAGTCTATGATTCTATGATTATGCTGCGCTGAAGTCCAAGACACTTGGCACTTCCTCAAATTGGTGGCTAGGCTGGCTTTGCAGGAATTAGTGTGTCGGGCAGGATTACCGTGGGAAGGGAAAACTAAAAATGTTTAGGTTTAGAAAACTTTAGCTTTAGGAAACCAAAGGTTTTCAGTTTTCCTTTCCCTTCACACCCTGCCCATTCCATCCATGACAGGATCATGTACAGCCAGACACAGAAGGGCTCAGCCTCTCCCACTGTCCTCTGGGCACTAACTCCAGGAAGAGCATCATTCATTTCCACACAGATGGCCAACCATCCATCACTGACCACTATACGGCTATCTTCACAGACATCTATCACTTTTGTCCAGCCACAATTTTACCTCATTGAAGCAGAGTGGTATTCCTGCAGGATCAAAAAGGACACCAAGGCATTGAAAGATGTAATCATGCTGTAATTTCCACCCTTTCTGCCTTTTCAGCTGTATTTTCATGACAGATGGCAGATTGTGACACAACTACAGCATCTCCCACTTAACTGCAGAACAACTTGCCCTTCTGGCTGCATAAACTCCATCATCATACAAGCCCTTGGTGGCAGCTGCTGTGAAATCATGGAATATTTAAGAGGCTGTCATTCATATTTCTTTGAATCTCTGTAGAATTGATAAAAATTGTATTTCTGGGTAGGATTTGAAAGAATAAAAGTCAGTCACCTACTTAAGAAGCACAGCCAGTCACATAGATGAAGCAGCATCAAAAGCAGTTTCCAGATGAGTAGCTGAACCTAAGAGAGGAGTGTAAGGGCACCAGAGAGAGGGATGCACTTCAGTTCACGCTGTCTGATGAGGACCTCTACCCAGATACAGCCTAAAGTGTATTATGGGCACAAAGAAAGAAACCAAGAACTGACTGTCAGGAAAGGATTACATGGGAAAGATAAGGGAGTTCTCTCCAGTTTAACCTGAGTGTCAATAAGACGAGACATTTTTCCCCATTTCTTTGTGGTTTTGGGTTTGGCTAATTCATACCTATGTTATCTATTCAGAGGTTATGAACAGAGTTTCAGCCACAGGGTTGACCAACTTTGAACCTTTTGTACTTCCTGGGTGAGTATTAGCTGACCACAAGAAATGAGGCTGCTGATGCTGGGGCTTGGCTTCCTCCCTATAAAATGCTTTTTGCTTAGAAGAAACAAACTAGGAGCCTTGGCAAGACTCTGGCCAGCCAGCTGCATGCGCGTGAAGCTGCAGCGGTTCTCAGGCCTGGGAAGATTTCACAATTCCCTCTGAATTATGCATGAAACATGATTTCATTTGCAAATTCAAGCCCTGAATTGTTTTTTTGTTTTTTTTTTTTTCTTCCCTTGGCTTTTGTTGTTCGAAGGGATTTGAATCAGAACATCCTGTGAATCCCGTTCTAAGCGGTTTTGGCAGTAAACGTTTACCCAGGATGAGAATATTGTTGCCTCAGCTCAGTGAGTACAGCTAAAGAAGGAGAGGCTATGTGACTGCAAGGAGTTTGAATCGTTGGTGCTTCTTTCCCATCCCAGAAAGAAAATTTGCAGAGTTAATTTCTGCTCAAACTAAAGCTTTAAGTGGGGATAGTGTATACCATGAACCTGATTCCAAACCACCTCCATAGCTCGTTCAGGTTGTCTCCCATGGTTTTTATCACTAGTTGACATTCATGGGGTGAACAAACATATATTTTATTGACAACAAAAAGAAGCCTAAACTTGCTCATTGCAAACAGCTTTCTATAGGCTGAAGGTGTAGCGACTGGATACGTGTCCCAAAATGCATATGAGCACAATGATGATGTTTTGATAGAAACAGGAAAATCTGCCTACACAACGACCTCAAAGCAGACAAGTCAGAGACCATCCTCTGCTTTTTAGAGCTGTAAGACTATTGTAAGCCTAGTAAGTCCAACAGACACTAGTCTGGGTTAGGTGCAGTTCAGTACCTTCAGTACCCCCTTGCCTATTGGAAAGGCAGCATTAGGCTTGATGGGAAATGTACTGCAGCTAGCTCTAATTTTACTGCGCTGGCATCTGGAATGCCTCATTAGATTTCTCCTGTCAGGTCCTTGCAATGCACTAGGACGCATTTCCTTGCTTCCCATTACTTTCACCTCTATCATTTGGAGACAGGAGCTGTTTTGCCTGCCCCTCTTGGCGGCACACAGCAAGGTGACACACTCTCAAAACACTGGTCTCCCCAGATGCAGCTCAGCCATGGAAATCCCTGATTTTCTTCAAATTCTCGAGATGGTCACCTCCATTTCAGCCTGATTTTCCTTTTCATTTACCATTACAACAGAAAAGCAGCTAAATCATCTGCTTCTCTCCCTTACAAGAATTAGCTTGCTGGAGTTAGAGTTCATAGCTCAGCTGCAGAGGAGATGCTTATGTTTGGTAAAATCAGCATGACTTCTAGGAACTCTTGGGATTACTTTTCTTCATGTGCTGCACCTTTCCTCACAGCCTGAAGCACCTCTGTATGCAAGAGAGTTTCTTGCTAAAATCCAGGTGCAAATATGCTGTAAATATTTAGCCAAGTGTAGTCGATTGTTTAGTTAAGGTGCTGGCAAAGAGCTGCCAGCTCTGATTGCTGTCTAAACACAGTGTCTAGCCACCTGAATAGTTGGCACCCAAGCAGGCAGCAGCGTGTCCTGCTGCCATACATTACCAGTGAGTGATGGCTATTAAGGTCCTTGTGAGCACCACAGGGTGCCAGCAACATTCCTTCATACAGTCCACACAAGAGACGGGTTGTGCCTCAGCATCATCTACTTTTCACAGTTACCACTGGTCACAAGTCATACTGGAGTCCTGGAATAAATCAGACCAGGGACAAAAAGGAGCTTCTCTGGGTTTAGGTTAGAAGTAGGCAGAAAAAGCTGCTCACAGGAAAAATCAGCAACCAGCACTGCTGCGTAAAGGGAATTGGGCTGTCAGTCACCCCTGATACAAGCAGGGAGCAAACAGCTTGACAGTATGGAGGGGTCACAGGAGGAGCAAACTGCTGCCACTACTGCTTCCCAAAAGATACCAATAACACTTGGCACTGAGAGATGTCTGTGAAACTGAACAGCTTGCATGGCAACCCACGGGGAATCCCAGTTCATTAGAGTAAAAATTAAGACACTTGACATAAATGCTTCAGTATTGAAAACCTAATTACTGCACCAGGAGTTTGTTACATTTACAGACATCCATTAAGAACCAAGAACAACCCAGGTTACAACAGGACTTCAATAGGTTAAAGAAACAAAGCCTGAAGAGCTGTCATTTCTCAGTGGAAGTATTTGCTGTATTTCTAGGGGCTCTTGCAACAGCAGCATGCACTGGATGCTGCCCTTGGCTGTCCTGGTGCAGATGCCCAGGGATCCCACAGGCACTGCTGATGCTCTGGCAGCCTTCCTGTAAAGCTGCTTGCATGCCAGTGACATACTGACAGACATAATTTAACTGCCCGTTCCCTGTAGGAGTGCCAACATTCATCTTCACTCCCAGTGATTCCACTCCTAGAGATACATATACTCAGGACCTGTCAGATGGAGGCAGCTGTGATGTGCAACTGTTGTCCTGCTTCAGCAAACAGTAGCAATGGCACTCTGGAACCAAAAAAAAGGCCTCTGAAGGTACATCACACTCTCAGGTAGGACCCTGCCAGGTACCTCAGGGCTTCCACAAGCTCTAGTGGAGCCAGGATCAGTCCTACAGCAAGGACGTTTCAAGACCAGACCAGATCAAGACCAAACAGATACTCTGGAGAACCAGTTTCCATGGCGAACATGAGGCTACTGGACCTCAACAGACAGGCAACCACAGGTACAATCTGTTGCATCAGCCCTGCTTTCCCTCCTTACACCGGTACACACGCTGCCAGGACTGAGTGTCCTCTTGAACTGATCAAGCACTGCGGAGTAAGAAGAGAAAACTCAAAACCAATTCCTTCCGCTGGATAGCAGGAGGTTGCGCTATCAGGATCTTCACAAGGAAGATCAACTCTGGCACTTCTGAGCCAACTACCCCAAAATGCTTGGGACGGAGTATTTTTTACAGGCACTGGGTCCTGTTGTTGCAGTAAAATACACAAAAGGTCTCAAGAGCTGCCTCTCAGCTCACAAACTTACCCAGACTCCTTTCCCCATAGGCAGAAAGGCTCATATCTTAAGCCATTAACCCCTAAAAGATAGCGAAGTGCAGGTACTGCATACTGGTATTAAAAGTCTCGGATAATTTTAGGAGGAAAACTCACATTTCCTCCCTTCCTTATGGAGGAAATCTCTGATGCTTTGCAATGCTTCCAAGAGACTCCACATCAACCTGCCACTTCAGGCCACCCCAGGCCCCTCGAGGAAGCATCCCCCACTGCTGCATCTCAGCACTGATAAGGATACGACCTCTCCAGACCAGGAGCTCCCTTCCTCTGCGTTGCACAAAGTCATTGCCAGGTTTTAGCTTTAAGCTCTACCTGGTACACGGCACATCCATCATGTTGCGCTTGTTCATGCTTAGGAACCATTTGCTGCCTGATGCTTAAATTCAGCCAACACTGCTGGAGAGGGGCTGCTGTGCTACTGCCCCTTGGACACAGCCATCCATTATAGTGCGCGTGGGTCCCTCACCGCCTTCCATTTGCCTCTCCATGCCATATGTTAAACCAGTAGGATGAGCAGAATCATTTATCCTGGTTTTAACATCTATCTTTTATTATTATCACTATTAGCCTTTTCCTATCCTTTAAAACACTTGAAAAATGCAGAGGAAGCAATGGCATGGCCCAAAATCCTGTTTTCAGGCCAATGCTGGTGAATGGGTATCATTTGGAGGATATTTTTGTGTGCATTTTCTTTTTTCTTTCAAAGATCAGTGCTTCCCACCCCAGCATCTAAAACAACACATTTGTAATCATAGTGGCAACATTGGGGGTGAAGGGATATAAACAACTCAATATTATTGCACGAACATGTAATTCAAATGAGGATATAAAACAGCCAGCTCCCAACATGAACTTTTAACATAAATCTATGTGGTAAAAATATTTTTTATATTGCTAAGTTTTTAACCTTCTACTTCATTAATTCACCTGTGCCAACCATGCAAGAAGATTACCTTACTCTTACCTTACATTAAAACATAATTGTTTTGCCTTTGCTCTCTTTTCCACCATTAATCTTTTGAACTAAATTAGCCCTTTAGGATTTTGTCCTTCAGGCAGCAAATAGAACTGACTGCGCAGACAAGCTGTGGATGCCCCATCCCTGGTGGTGTTCAAGGTCAGGTTGGACAGGACTTGGAGCATCCTGTTCTAGTAGGAGGCGTCCCTGCCCATGGCAGGGGATTGGAACTGGATGAGCTTTCAGGTGCCTTCCAACCAAAATCATTCTACTATTCTATGAATTGAGTTAGCGAAATTAAAGGCATTAAGATGCTTTCTGAGACAAGCAGAAGCTGCAGTAGTGATTTCTAATGCTTTTTCTGAAAAAGGTAAGATTCACCAGCACAGCAGGGGAATCAATCACACTTGGGCCGTTCTCAAATGTACACCTTCTTCTTCTTCATTTTGTTTGCTTTGTTCACTGTGTCATACACACAACAGAGATTTCCACAGACACTGGTGGATTGGCGTCAGTGCTCGTTGCTGACAAGGCATGCCCATAGGAAACCCAGGACAGACAACAATGGCTACTGTCAGACTACTGCTATTGAAATTGTTATGGCTAAAGGGCAATAATGTGGTTGGTTTTGCATTATGAAACAAAGAACAGTGCGATATTCTTTCAGTCGAAGAAAGAGAACAAAGAAGTCATCACTGCCAGACTTGTGCAGACTTAAGTGTGGGAGTGCTGATGTGCGTTGTTCCACTGCCAACATCTTCTCTCCATTCCCAGGGATGTGGAAATGAAAGGTCTGCTTCTCCCATTGCCGCCCAAAGCCACTGAGAGATGATCAAGCTTGGAGCATCCCCCATTGTCCTCACTGATGTTAGAACAGGCAACCCCATCCCAAGGTTTTGTGGGATGGGAGGCTACAAAACCAAGGAACACAAATAAGTATTCAAAGTAAATAATTTTACCATAGTTCACAATCTCTTAAATGGCACTTTTTAAAGTCATCTCCCTTGGTGAAGGAGCAGTGGAAGACAGCAGGTAGGATAACATGACCAAAAGTGTGACACGCCAATAGAGATGAACCAGCTCAAACCCATCCCATTTCCTGATTATCACTGCACTTCCTTCACCAGCTGCCATTTATATTAATCAGTGTAATTTTGTTTTGTTTAGGTCTTTCATTCTTACAGCCCTTGATTTTTGCTTCATCTTTCAGCTTCTATTTTGAAGTTGTCCTTTTACAACATAAAAGGAAAGACCCAAATCCAGATGGTGGAAATGTGACTGTAAGGCAAAACTGATGGAGGAAAACTAGTTTAATTAAGAGATCACTTCTAGAAAGAGCTACACACTCTGCACCTCCCAAACCACTCCTGATTTATCAGACTAGTAGCAAAGGCTGAGCTGGCTCCACTAGGATTTGAAAGCCATTCCTTGACTACTGAGCCATCCTTAGTTCTCTCACACATGGCAGCTGCCAAAATCCAAAATTCTTAGCTCACAGAATTAGTTTCCAGCTTGTTCAGTGCTCTCTCCAAACAAGGATATAAATTTGGATTGCGTAACCTACATATTCTAGGCATTAAAACTGTGGAGACTGTTTATACCACCATAATTACTTTCATGCAGGTTATTAAAGCCAGATTCATTTGCTTAAATTACAATGACCTACACAACATGCTTAAAACCCATTCATCCTATTAAAGAGATTTAAAACTCATCTCCTGTCATGAGATGTCTGTGATTCTTGATTCATTATTTGGCCATGCTTTAGAAGCCAAAACAGTTACCGCTCTTACCATGGTAAAAGCCCACGGCCTCAAGGTTGCCACAATGCATCTATAATTGAACATCAACAGCTTTAATGTTCAGCTTGGATGACACAAGCATTGCTTATTGAAATACTGCCTACGATGGTGTCTGCATACCAGGGAGCACTACATCAGCTGACAAGTTTCAGCAGGAATGATTGCACCTCAGGCATCTCAGGATCCAATATGTTGGGTGTTTCCTGGCAGAGGCAATACTCTCCATTTATGTATCCTAACACTTTAAAGAAAGAGGAAGAAAAAGACACCCGTCTGTTAGTATCCTTGCAGGAGCCAAAATCTTTTGTTTGAATGCTTTTCCCTTGAAGTCTGCATGAGTTTTATTTCAAAGGAATTTTCTTTGAGAGTTCCTAGAAATATGATGACTCCATGACCCACAACACTCTTGGGTGTTGCATCATTTTGGGAATCCAGCTGATTCAAAACACAGCCATAAAAAGGCTAAACTAGGCAGTGTTTTACCCCAGAAAGGATCCCAGAACCAGTCTTTTCAGGAAAAATGAGAAAACTCACACATTTGACTGAAACACACTGGAAAACTGACTTGTGCACAGACGGATGCTGCTGGCCAGCTGATCCAAGCAAATAAAAGGTGACCATTTTAGTTGTATCTGTGCAATGCTGTGCCTGGACTAGCTACTTTACAGCAAAAGCAGTGGGTTTTGATACCACTGAGAACTGAAAGTTCCCTGGAAGCATCCTTTAGATACAAAAATTGCATACAAATATTATAATGACTTTTTTTAGGCAACTATAAATGAAACAAAACCCACATATACAGAGCATTCTCTCACAGGAGCATGGATGTTATTCTCTCTCTTCTCAGTACAGCAGGGACTCAAACTGGCAAAATCTGGAGATTCTCTAATATTCATGTATACCCGAATAGTAAGAAGTCATTTCAATAGTAACACAGTCAAATTTTTAAATAGTTCAGTTTAGAAATATCTAAGCTTCTTTTCATGATCATTAAAATATAAAAAAGTAACTATTCCCTTTCTCTCCATTTCCATTTTTGGCTTCTGCTAGCGAAAAATAGGTGTTAGGATTACTGTATGTATTTGATGCTATATTGATGCCTTTGCTTGAACAACAAAGAAGTTGTGCATAATCATTACCAAGGCAGCCGGCACAAAATTGACTGCTCAACCTTCTACAGACCTTGAAAGCAGTTTTAGGATTCATCCCTGTCCTCACATGAGTCCATATCCCCCAGTGACCCAGCACTCCCCACTCTCCTACGCCACCAGTTATATTTAACCCAAAATTCACTGTCAAAGCTCTTTTTTGAACACACTTTAAACTTTCCAAGCCTTTTCCCTACTTCCAGCCACATGAACATGTTGACACTTCCTGCTCTTCTTGAAATGCAGAGGCCGTCCTTTGACAAGTGGCCACCAAAACTTCCCTACCATGGCTTGTTGCCATGGCAAACTATTGACATAACCAGAAAAAGGCTGGATATTCTATCTGTCTTCTCCAGCTTGCAGTGCTAGAAGCAAGCATTAGATAAGGTGACCATTAGGGGTCTGTGTAGAGGGCAAATGGATCCAGAATAACAGTTACAGAAGCAAACTACATTCCAATTCATCTTTTGCATTACAAAGCTACATATCTGAAAATCAACTGTTCAAGTGAAGTAAGAGCATTATGTCAGCCAGAGCAATAAAGGCAACATGGGAGAGTGGGAGGCCCAGGACAACAGTCATGGATTTGCTTGGCAAAAAGCCTCTGACAGAATTTACGTCTCAGTCACAACCTGCATTCCAGAGGCTGGATCAGGGGAATGTGTATAAAACCTACTCTTTAATCGTGATTTCTGCAGCTTTATAACCCCTTTGAAACTATACACATGTGAGTTAATATATACACACTTGACTAGCGTGGGGCACTAAGTGACATTTTAGAGTATTATTTATTAGCCCTTTTTTAGGGTTAAGCCAATTTCTTCAACTTATCAGATGCTTTTCTTCATGCCATATGCTTTTTGTTAGAAATGTTATCTTTGAAAATAGACCCAAATCATGTTCGTCAGTCTGGGGGTTTTACTTCATCAGTTTCCAGTGTTAGAACTAAATATCTTCTCTTTCCACACCTGAAATAGCTTTGAATTAGGGATATGTGTAAACAAAGGAGCATGACAGGTAGGCATTGGTATTTGAGAGCACGAGCTTGCATTGTCATTAATATCTGCAGGTGTGTGCTGGCCACAAACACCCACAATTTATTCTGCAGTTCTCCCAGCCTCACAGTCTGGATTATTTGCAGTGTAAACCATTAGCAAAAAGAAATTTACCTCTAATATTACAGCCCATTAGATGGCACATAATTCAATAATGTGTTACAACAGAATTGTCTTTAAAAGACAAAATAAGACTGCTGTAGGAATAAAGCCATAACAATCTTTGATACCAAAATTATTGAGGCTTGCTAAAATACCTTTGTAGTTAGGTGAAGAGATGCAAAATGACTATTTAGAACACAAATTTCCTGCAAAGGAAAAGCAAAAATAAAATAAATCAAATCTTCCACGAAGATTCCCAGTTTAATATGTCTGCAACGTGGAAGATAATATTCCTATTAAGAAAAGGAAGAAAAAAAGAAATTACATCCTACAACCACAGCCAATAACAAAGCAACAATTTAATCTTTAAGGCCTCTTCCAACCCAAACCATTCTATGATTATAGGACTTGGGGGTGTTGGTTGATGAGAAACTTAACATGAGGCAGCTTCAGTGCGTGCTCACAGCCAGGAGAGCCAACCGTAACCTGGGCTGCATCAAAAGAAGCGTGACCAGCAGGTCGAGGGAGGTGATCCTGCCCCTCTACTCTGCTCTCCTGAGACCTCACTTGGAGTACTGTGT
>JANRGW010014783.1:0-29549 GCA_024733675.1 Psilopsiagon aymara | reverse complement strand
GGCCACAAGTCAAAACCACAGTGCTGCACCAACTACTAAGAAGGAGAAAAATGACTGCTACTGCTGAACCCAGGACAACATTCCAATGCATATAGTAACCTCAGGTGAACTACTGTGTGGATCAGCAACGGTCTCTTTTTCTGTGCCTTCCTCGCCACATCTCCCTCTCCACAGTTCATGCTTAGGTTTCTCTACAAGTTGTCATAAATGGCATTTGTTGTTAACACACTTTGCCAACAGCAAGATTACGTATGAAGGAAGACTAGTTATGCTTGCTTCAATTTCTGCAGTGGAATTTGTAGCTCTTCAGCACTGATGCAGAAAAAAGGAAGTCTCAGTTTTTATTTTGGGTATAAATAAAATAAATGCCTGAGTATAAATAATTTGCCCCATACATTGTGTTCAGTATTTATCTGCATTTGTATCCTATTTCTCAAAAGTTGTCTTTTGTTTTCTTTCACATGCTATGCCATCTCTTTTATTGAGTACAACAGCTTATGAAAGAACCTTGTACAATTTACTGGCTGTTAAATTTGTCTTCAGGTAAAATACTAGATTTCCTTCAAAAGACAAAGTCAGCATTTTCCAGGCAGAATTGAATGTAGCTGTTTTTCTTCTAGAACATATTTATGCAATATTTACTGTATTGATAAGGGAAGAGAAAACTGAAGTTACTCTGGTATGGCAAGTAAAAAGAAGGCATTAAGAGGAAGTGCAGTTTTTCCTTCTTTGGTAGACTTTTTATGTTAAACAGCAAAGAAATTGAGGCCATTTGATCAGGAGCCCAGTGGCTCTGTGTGACCAAACATTTCTGTGGATCCAAACTGAAATGAACAAGGGAAAATTTTCTTGATTTCTGCTAATGAAATGTTATTCCTACCTAGTGATGAGTATTATCACCTTCTTTGGAGTAGCTCCTATTAAGAAGCAGCATTTTATTTTCATATTATGTGAATTGTGTATGTTTATGCATGAATCTTCTTTGATAATGTTGCTTAGATTCTAGTGAGCTACAGTATCTTCAGTTCAGTATGTAATTACAGGGGGTATTAATTCCTTCAGTTTCGTTGCATTTCTTGTCTCTCTTCAGGTCCTTAACAGAGAGAAAGTGTCTTAAAAACGAACAAACAAAACCCCAAACCCACAACAGCAAGAAAAAACCCCCAAACTAATCAAAACCAACCACATATAAGCGTGTTTTCATTGCGTGAGAATGAAATCCTGTTGCTTCTTGGGAAAAAACAGAACAAATAGGGAAACTAAGATGCTTACTTTCATTTGCTTGTTTTTGTGGTTTTATTGTAATC
The DNA here is from genome assembly GCA_024733675.1 of Psilopsiagon aymara. Lineage (NCBI taxonomy): Eukaryota > Metazoa > Chordata > Aves > Psittaciformes > Psittacidae > Psilopsiagon > Psilopsiagon aymara. The sequence continues at coordinate 28,242 of JANRGW010014783.1, read as the reverse complement.
TTCTTTAATGAAAGGAAGTTCAAGGTGGGATAAACAGGTGGCAAGACTGTGATGTACTAAATATTTCTGCAGCTTGTTCAAATCATGCGCTGTGTATGCAGCATGCAAAGCCCAGGCTGGTGGTTCTAGTCATAGAATGCTTAGTGATGTGCTACAAGTGGTGGTTTGCTTTGCAAGTCCTGCCTGATATATGTGCAAGCTGAGTTAAATATTTGCACCCATACAGAAAAAAATCTCAAGACTGACTTACTGAATCAGCTTTCTGTTGTCTTCCTAATTAGTTAATGATGTAACACAGAGGCTGCCACTTCAGCTGGTGCTCAGATTGTGCTTCAATTTGCTCTTTATGTACATGCAAGGGACCTTGAGATGACTGGGCAGTGGAGGTTTGATCAGAACAGGGAAGATGCTAGTGAAAAGAGAGGGGTTTTTGAAACTGTTTGCAATCTCAGAGGTTACAGGAAGACAAGATGCAGCAGACATGGCTGAATGTTTGGCCTGATTTCCTTGTTTCTGTTTGAAACGTCTCCGAGGTGTGGCTTCTATCAGCCGCATCTTCATGTGGGTGGATAATTCTCTAGAATGCAGAAATGGATTAATCAGACTAGTGTGCAGTGTGCAGGTAGAGATGGGGTGGCACTGAGAGGTTTGGATCAAGGTGCTGGGCATAAGTAGACAAATTCTGGACTGTGGTTTTGAAGGAAAATGTAACAGGAAACGTCCAAGGTTGTTTTTTTTCAAATTGCCATTGGGCTTAATTTGGACAAGGTTGAAACCCACTCTCAAATTCTTCCTCCCTATTGGGTTTCACCTGAGTGGGTGTTTTTCTTAGTAGGTCAGTAGGCTTGTGCTCAATTATTGGTATGTGAACTTGGCATGGTATTGTAATTTATGTAGTAATTTCTATGGGATTAAGAATAAATGTATTGTGAGAAAAGGTAGGTCTTCAGAAGCCATTTTGCTTCAAGATGTCCCTATGAGAAGCTGTGGCTAAGATCCTGCATGTCTTCATTGTAATTTTATCTGTTGCTTGGTTTTTGTTACTTTGGATATCTTTTTTTTCAGCGACTATGTATGCACTTATTTGCTCTCATGAGGATACTTTTCTATGCTTTCACAGAAGTATAGAATTCTGAGAGATGCTGATCTGATTTGAAAGTGCAAGTGGGTGTTTAAGGACATAAAAAATTATCTCCTTTTAATGACACCCCTTACCCTTTTACTCTCTCCATTTTTTGGTGTCCTTTCAAATTGGCCTGCTGGTAGAAAGCCCTTTTAGGTAAGAAAAGGGTGTGTTTGTGTTCATTTAAGGTTTGTTTTGTGTTTTTTGAACAAATGGTTAGAGTAAAATTACATAAAAATACATGTTCTGGTGCTGGGTATTTCATTTGTCTGCTCACTGATCTATGTTTCTGGAATTTCTTCTGTTCATTTGACCTTTCATAAAAAGGCACACTTAAATGATGATGAAAGGAATGATTCTTTCCGAGGCAGTGCTTTGGTAGCAACATAGGATTCCATTTTTAGTGATGCAGATTTTTTTTGTTTATAGTCTCTGCGGGTATTTGTAGAATTCTGTTGTCATTTGAAAAAATGTGCTTGGCTCTCAACTTTCCTATTATAATTTTTTCTTTTTCATTTGGCAATTTTTGTAAATTTTGGCATTCTGTACTTGCAGTATTTGGTACTCAATTTTTACCTCAGTCTAGTAATCTTGTCATCTTCTCTATGGCTTTAGAATAATGGTGTAATATTTATTGTAATTGCTGAACTAAGAGAATTCTATTAATCAGGTTTTATCCAACAGGTAATCCTTTGTAAGAGATCAGTAAATCAAAAGCCATTTTCTCTTGTATGAAACATTGGAATTTAAAGAACTCCAGTGTTTTAAGTTTGTTTATTAAAACTTAGGTTGAAATAATGACACTCCTTTTCTAAAAAGGAACAAAGGAGCTTTTGTACAGTGCACAGATTAAATTTACTGCAGTAATTTGCATTACCTGCCGCTGCCTTAATTCTCAAAACATGTACATTAAAAAAAAGAAAGCCCCATGAAACTAGCAGTTGTCAACACCAGTAAATTAAATAATGTTTGGTACATTGATTTTTATGTGTCAGTTTGCTGCTTGAGACTGTTTAAATACTGTTACTTAAAAATGTTAATAGCTTCACTGTGCTTACTAGGTAAGCTTATTCCTGGCAAGTGCCTAGAGAAAAGGTTTTGATTAATTTCATAAAAACCCACCTTTCAATAAATAATGCTCAAGTTTAGTCTGCAGTTTCATGGAACAGCTAATGCTGTTCAGAAACAGCTGGGATGATTTCTTGTTAGTGTGTTCTGTTTTAAGCCATGAAGGTTTGCACCTTCTGTAAGGTGCTTCCACGAGTAGTTACACAAATGAACTCTGAGCTCAGTTTTTTTCCTGGTGATGTAGAACTTCTTGCACTTTGAGACCTGAGATATGCTGGAATAGGTTTGAGTACCTTTTCAAGCTGTTGCTTGCATGAGTTCTTCATATCTCCTTAACTTCAGTTCAATTTATCTGGTTTTGGTTGCTTCTCTGTATTAGTGCATTTCATATATGCAATAATTTCTGCGTATTTCCAATGGGTAAAGTCTAAGGTTACAAATAATTATTTTTTGCTAATATATTGAATGTTTTTGTAAGGTGTTTTTGTTACACTGCCGTAAGTAGATCAATAAAACAAATGCCTTACTATCTCATCTCCTTTTCTGCTGTTTCTGCACTCTTTCTCTTCCCCCTGCTGTTGACTGCCACTTAGCTAACAGCATCTTGAATCTTGTTTTTGATCAAGATTGCAGTTGTAGTGCAGTAACTTATGTAACACTTTCATAAATTGCTTTTTCTGCTTATAATAACAGTGAAAGCATTTTGAAACAACTGTCTTTTCTTCTATTCTTCTTTTGCATATGAAAAATAACCCTTTTCAGAATCTTTAGCTTTAAACTAGTGTAAGCCATTAAACTTTTTTTTTTTTTTTTTTTTCTTTAATGTATTCATCCCTGGAGAATCTCAAATGTCTCAGTTTTTAAATTCCTGAGAAGAAAGGAGAGGCTTCTATGAAAACAACACTGAATCTTATTGGAGCTTTAGAAAATTTACAGTCTGAGAAAGTTTCATTGCTTTAGCAGTGGTACAGAGGTGTAGGATTTTGCTATAGATATCTCACTTGAAAGTGCAGGTTGTCATTTATTTAGAGCTAGACATGGCCATGTAAAATAGAATTTTAGAGCTTTTGCCTTCATAATGTTGTCTGTCTAAAATGTCTCCTAATATGAAAAGTATTTCTTACAGAACTACAAGATGGAAAGCTATGTTATACAACATAGCATGGCTTAAAAAAACCTCGTTCTTGAACAAACATGCCTATTCTAGTTGCAATGAATTCTTTCTTCTGATTGGTTATCTCCCTGTTTTCAAGTTTTGGGCTTCTACAGCATACCAGTTCTTTACACTCTGTTCTCTTTATTGTTTTTCAGCATGCCTTAAGTATTGCTGAGACTCCCTTTCTCCATCGTATACAATGTATTTGTTTGAACTGATGGGATGATAAAAACCATTTTTGCTAAGCTGTTCCTAAGGTAAAGTTCATTTGTATACATGTATGCAAACACTCTTTAACTGTTGACATGAGGAATAGATATGCACATTGAATGGCAGTAAAATCTGTGCACAGAGGTCAGTCCTGTAAGATGCCATGTGGGATCTGATTTGGATTTTCCAGGGGTTTCTTCAGCCTTGCCTTGTTCATTCTTCTGTCACCTTTAGATATTTACTCAATATTTTGGGTTGTAAATGTGGTAGGTCAGCAACTTTCTTTATGCAGCTTGCTTCCTGTGAGCATTCTAGGAACCTACAGCAAGTATACAATTAATATTTCATAAATATGACTACTGGTATTACATTTTTATTTGTATTTGTGAATTGGAACAGTTATCATTATACTAGAATCTTCCTTTCAAAAGATGCTAATTGGAAAGGGCAACTGGATGTCAAACTTCTGTTTTGAGCAAGAATATCACCATTGCAGGGTCAGGTCATCTGGCCAGCTTCTGAAAGCCTATAAGGGTGAAGACTCCACATACTCAGCAGCATGACATAGTGCTGCAATGCCATCATAGCAGAAAAAGGTTTCCTGGTGTATAAGTTGACCCTCTCAGTGGATAATTAAACTGTTGGCACATGATCTATTGTCTGCTCCTATTGATGAGGGGAGTTGCCATCTGGTGGTGAGTAGTTAGTTGCAAGCTAATGTTAGGTCACTTTAGCCTCCGCTTCAAGAACCTAAACAAGCCCAGCTTTCTGATCTTCTTGTAATTATGTAGGATCAAGACTTTGTTTTTTTGTAATCCCAATCAAATAAAACAAGTCCATTAAGCACAAGATTTGGAAGGCAGAATTTGTAAGAACATGTAGTATTAATGGATTAAAAATAAGCCTCTAACAAAAAAAGGTTGAATGCTGCAAATGTGCGTGTTCATGTGTACCTGTATACCCAAACAATGCAATATTTTATTAACAAAAAAGTTACTGAAATATCATGAGTTGTAAATTGGCTTGTTGAAAAATTGCAATTTGTTTTAGAACAGAAGATATTCAATATTTTCTTCAGTCTAACTACTCTAAAATGTGCATCTTTGGAAGAATTATTTTGCTTGGAGGTTATTCATGTGTTAGACCATTACATATGAATAATAACCAGTAGGTGTTGGAGCTGAGATCACATGAAGAAAAGTTCTTTGGTTGAACTGTATTTAAGAATGCATGTGAACAGAAAATAGAGTAATTTCTTACTACTCAGTGAAAAGATGGAAAAATTATCACCCAAAACATTTAACAGCTTCAGGCTGTTTCGTAAGAGTATTATCTTGCATGGCATAGGGGATTGGTAGCTCACAGAGAGAAAATTTCTAGACTTGTTTAAAAGAAAGTTTTCAAATTGAACTTCTGATATGCCTAGATGGGAAACACTTTTTTAATGCCTTGACACTTCTTCTTTTAAGTAAGTTTTAAGCTTTTAGATCTCAAAATTGAATTTTAAAGAAAAGGAAGAAAAAATTTAGAACCAAATTGGTAATTTTTAAGCTAAGAGGATAGTGGGTTGGTAGTGCAGTCGATCTGGTGTAGACTGTTTGTAATGTTTTAGGGTGCTGACAGTAATAAGAAAAAAAACCCAACAAAACAAATGTACAAAAGCAAAACAAAGCAAAAAAAAAAAAAAAAAACCCAAGAAAACCCAAACAAAAAACCACAACAAAACACCACACCAAAATCAAATAAAACCATCAGAAAAATCTAATTGCCAGCTCACTTGGCTTTGTTGCCAAGTGTCAGTTTGTCAGCTTTGGGACAGAAGGTGTTTTTTTTAGTCCTGCATATTGAATCCTTAGTGTATGTTCTGGCTCCTAGGTTTTGGAAGCTGGTCAGAAAAATTGAGCTTAAATGAAGAAACTACATAAATATAGCAACATTTGGGACAGGCATGCACTCAACTGGCATTTTGAGCTTTTTGGTGTGAGTATGCAGAGATGAGGTGTCTCTGAAGACCTACTGTTTATGAAGGGGACTGGCTGCAGCACAAGTGGGCTGTGTCAGAGCTTGTGCTCTGACTTTAGGCTCTACGACTTCTGCTCTAGGCTTGCAAGGAACACATTGGAGAGGACAGATTCTGAGCTTGCCACAGTGATGTTAGAAACTGGTCAGATTTTGTGAGGTGGTTTATTTGGGTTTGCTATATTCCAACTCCTGCTATGGTATTACAAAAGTCTAGTTTAGGTTTTGTAAGGCAGAAAATCTACTTGAAAAAAGCCTACAGATTGCCTTAAGTAGAGAGCTCAATTCTGTATTTAAAGTCCAGCTGTCATATCCACTTGTTGCAGGTAAATAGGTATTTTTTGCACTTGACAGTTAGTTGCAACAAGTTGTCTAGGACACGGCCTTGTCCTGTGCCTCCTAGCTGAGAAAGCAAGGATATAAAAAATGGAGCTGGAGTTTTCTGCTCATGTAGCATAGATGTTGTTGCGCTTCATTAATTCAGTTTTTCAGTTTATTGCTGGCTACTGTGTTGCTGGTTAGATTCGGTTATAACCTAGGGCACACACGTCAGGACCAGGGTTTAGAAGCAGCACTGGCTGTGAAGTGCACTTCTGACTGCTGCGTGCGTTTTCTCCTCCCCCTGTGCCTTTGCTGTCACAAGTGTTTGTGTACAGAGAACCAATTCAGGCAGGATCAGTTACCTGAGCCTTCCTGCAGCATGATTACACAAATGTGCTTATGTTGGTACAAGGAGGGGGATAGTACAGGGACAGGAACGGAAGAGGAAGGGACAAACAATTGGGAATCCTTTTAGCATTAGTCTTTGGCTCTTCCTTGCATCCTGAATATGCTCCTGCTGTTGGGTAGGTATACAAGTGGTGCTGTACAAGCAGTAGTTGGCAATATGCATTGTTCAGGCAAATGCAGAGTATTCAGGAACCTTACCGTTTCCTTTTATGTGTGACTTTTGCCTAGAGGTGGAATACTACTTACTTTAAACTTGTATGTAAACTTGTATCCTATTCTTTAATGGGAAGAACCATGTGGTTGCAGTACAAATTTAATTTATTTATTTTTAAAACAGAATTGATCTGAGCTAAATCTCTCTAACTTTATATGAGTTCTGGGGTTCTTGTTTAATTGAACTGAGTTTCCTCTTTTTCTACTCTGTGATTCCAGTGCATGACTTTGTGAATACTCGTGTAGGGTCTGGATTCTATTTTATTGCCTGCTTTAACAACAAAGAAATACATACTGGAAAACTGTTCCATTTGATAGTATTTTTATGGGCCTAGAAATACATTTATAAAAATGGTATCAACCAAGATGTAGCCAAGATATGTGCAATTATGGTTATTTTGGCATCCTGATAATTGTAAATAGCACTATCTGTGTTTTTGTGCAATAGCATAGTGATAATATTGTTTCTGAAGAAGTGTGACCAATTCATTTTTACATTCTGAAAACCTATTTTGTTTTTGAAAACCCCAGCTCTTTAGTTTTCATTTGCATCAAATAAGCCAAGGTGAACTGAGACACCAGCAGTAAATTTGTCATCCTGGTTTATCACTTAGTGAAATTAATCATGAGAAAAATATTTCGCAGCGTATTAGTAGGAGCAAAACTGCCAGTTGTGCAATCTGGAGTTGGATGTGAGTGCAGAGGAGTTCTTGTAAGCTTCTGGAAGCAGAGTAGTACTTAACTAGGCAGCAGTCTGCACTACTAAATCCTCACATAAGCAAATAGAACTATTTAAAGAAACTGATGTTTATTTACATCCTTAAAATTACTGATCTGTTGACTGATACTAAAAGGAAGTGTTTCATTATGGTGTTATTGATTAGGTAAATGAATCTGTGCACTCAGTGCCTTGTATTTCTGAAAGTATAAACATTACATAGGTTGACAAATTTAATACTCAAATGCTAGAATCTTAACAGATTGTATTTTTTTTCTTTTTTAAAAAAGATGCCCTGATGCTAAGCTTTCTTATTGTAAGTACAGCATTACATCTTTTTGCTTCAGGTTTCAGTTGTATAATTCTGACATGCTCTCCTAAAGTATAAATACATCCTGACAACATGTTGTTACAGGAACTCTGAGGGAACTGATGATCCTACAGATGGTGCTCACAGAAGATTAAATTTGATTCCTTGGTTAGAACAGTTGTTAATATATGTACTAGATCAGATGGTCCAGAAGACTGAAGTAATTCAGTAATGTCAGCAATGTCATGCTTACATGCCTGATTCATGGATATAGGATATGATTATGAATCACATGTGAAAACAAATATATCCGAGGAAAAATTGGTGTGATTAATAGTATAAATTTAAAGTTACATCTAGAATTTGTGGAAACAATGGCTTTAATACACTCCTCTAATTTATGATTTTAGTAGTCTGTTTGTCTGAAAGTGTAAGGATTTAGGTCTTAAAAGATGTTTTTTTTTACTCTTAAAGCCAACCTGTAAAACTTAATGCCTTTACAAAACTTTTTTCAGATCATGTAAGATGGTAAAATGCTTTTCAAGGGTAGTCGTCCCCCCCCCCCCCTTTTTTTTTTTTTTATTCTAAGAAGCTGTGAACTACCTTTCAGCATGAAAAAAGTTTGTGTAGGCTTTTGCATTATCAGCCATAATATCATGGTGGTTGTAGTCTACGGATTAGTGTCTTCCAGAAAGGAATTAATTGTGGCTCATGCTCTTGAGCCATATCCAAAAAGAAGTTGGTACACTGAATATTGACTATATACTTTGACTAAGAGGCGAAATATGAGGCTTCCAGATTACTATACAGCAGAGTTGTGAACAAGGATGGTATTCTAAGCAAGAATATGGGGTTTTATTTAGAAAACCATTACTCTGAAGTTTGCTTCAGAAATCACATGGGCATATTATCAGATATTTGAGGGTCCCCTGTGAATTGTTTTTCTAATTTCCTCACCAAGTTGAGAAAGCGGCTTAAATGCTATTCTTCCTTAAGAGCTGACAAACTCTTAGGCAGGTTAAAGTATATGATCAGGGATATACTGCACCTTTTCCAGCTTTCTACTGTTAGAAAATAGTGAAACTTGTTAGAACAGCTTTAGATAACTAGTCAGACCTAAAATGTGTTGAAGCTTGGATGCGTGTTGTTTATGTGCTTAGATGTGATACGCATTAAGAGTCACTAAGTATATATGAATATGCATCTGCAGTTTATTTCATCAGCTTAATTAATGTTCTGTTCAGGAATGAACTCAAATAGTAAATTCATAGTCCTCTTTCTTTGATAGCTGTAACTTCTAAATGTGCGGAATATAAGGCAAAAATATTGACTGTCTTGTTCAGCTTCTTTGAGTTAACAGTGTGTTTTTATTCCAGGTGAAGTTACTAACTTATATCATCTTTGAACCTGTGGTAATTTGTTTTTTCTTGGAGCTATTCAGATTTTAAATGCTAATAATTACGATAATTTGCAGAGTACACAATACATTTTTAAGGTGCATTAAGTAGTTTTTACTACCAAATCAAGATATATGGATGAGTACTTGGATTTAAACTGCATTAAATATTTCCTTTCTTGGTCTTGTTGCACTAATAAGTGAGACAGATTTTCCTGTTACTGAGAGCAGATATTAGATATCTAGTATCCTTTTTTATTTTTATTATTTATATTTTAACTGAACTTTCATATGTGTGTTTGGGTTTTTATATTAAGTACCATTAAAGTACGTGTAAGGCTGGAAGTAGGAAAATAGGTGAATTTTTCATGGTTTACATAAAATACATCTCCTGGTTTTCTCATCCTGCTCTGTCAGGGTTGGCAGGAGTTCCTCTTCTAAATCAGTGTGCTTTGACCATTGTGTACAGTAATTGTCCAACTTCCTCTTCCCTTCAAACTATGTCATTGCTCAGGGAGGGTGTGGGAAGGTGGAAAAGCCATGAAACCATCTTGATTTTTGTTTAATTAGACAGTGTTGTAATTTAATACTAAATTTCCCAGGAGTCTAAATGAAGTGTTTATACTGATAGTCTGTCTTCTCTGTGTAATCCTTGACATGATTAGTGTATTCAAATCTCTTACTGCAACTTTCTTTTCAAACAACTTCGCTGAGCTGGGATAGTTGCTTTCAATGCAGTTAAATTAAAAGCAAAATTAGATTTTATATGAAACTTAATTCTCTAGAGAATTTATTTTGTATCTTTTCTGTTGGATAATAATATTTATTGCTACAAAGATCTTGAATAATTTTCTGATATAGTGTGTGATGTTTTGAATGTCTTAACAGGCGATCAGAAAATTAACACTCCCTGCTGTTCTGCAGGTTTTTTATGCTTTTTATCTAGGAAAGGTTAGAAAAGCCTCAATTACAAACTGTTTTAGCACTTGATTTTGCTAATGGCATTATTCTCTGGATTTTTGCTTTAAATATCAAGCTGTGTTTTCACTTTTTTCTTGGGCATAAATATAGGAAATTTAGGTTCAGAATTAGGCAGCTTTTTTGTGGGTGTGGAGAAAGCAGAGATGTGCTAATGGTGATTTAAGGAAAAATCAAAGCCTTGCTTGCCTGATCAAGTTTCCATGCAGAGTTAAAAATATAATTGATTTGCATGTATTAAAAGGTACTAAAGTAGCAGACTAAATGGACACTACTCAGTAGTGACAGAAACATGTTTTGGTTTCTCATGGGAATATTGCTTCTATACATAATGAAGTGGTAAGGAATCATTTTAAGGCTGTTCAAAATGATCTGTTTTTACTAGAAGGATGTTTAGTGGGTTTGAAGAGAATTACAGCAGCTTTCATGGAGCTGAGTTGTAACTATCTTTGGTTTTATTGATTTATTTTTTTTTAACTGAAGTGCTACCAGTCACTGAGCATTACACATATGCTCAGGAAACAAGTGCTTCAGATACCAGGTGCAGTCAGGAGTTTTATCTGAGTCTCATCTGCTGTTACTGCATGAGCTTAGAAAGACGATTTCAGAAACTGGCTCAGCTTCTAATGTGGGGTAATGGAAAAGCTGATTGTGAAATTTTGCACTGTAAAAGTCTTTGGAGACAACAGTGGCCAGATTCTCCTTTCCTGTTGCACCCCTTTCCCTGCTGTAATTAGTATTACAGCATTTTCTCCTCTTTAGGAAGCTCATTGAAGTAAATCAGTGTTGTGATTAAAAGATAAGTGTATTCTACCTTTTTTGTCAAAATCTTTTAGAAAGTTTTTATTGGAAAGATGTGCTGCAGTGATGAATTTTATTTTCCAGTCTAATCGTTTTAAATAAATGTCATAAATGACATTGTCAAGTTAACAGTTATATCCTGCTCAGCCTACATGCCATATGGAGTAGTTTAATTATTAAAAGTAGGAGTGATTTGCTTTGGGAGCTTTTAATTAAAAGATTAAACAAAGCTAGCTTTGAGGCTGTGTCTTCAAGGATTTGAAGACTTTAATGACACCTTACGTAAAAATTTAAGCTAAAAGAAACATGTTTGTTACCTTTGTTGTGAATAGCTGTTTTGAACATCTGGTGAAATTCTTGAAAACACTTGCTTTTCAGTAATTTGAGTAACCCCTACTGTACCTGACACCCATATTTGTACTTTATTTTACAGTTTTTGTCTTGCCTTGAGAGGAATATATTAAATTGATGAAGAAACTGTAATGTATTAACATATAGTGTACAACTAAAGCACAAAATAAATGTAATGAAATAGAAATCCTAGTTAGGTACAAATGCGTTTGTTGGGGGGTTAGGAATATTGTGGCCACCTGCTTTGCTCTGGAAAATGCAAAGAAATCCTACTTTTTGGGGAAACAGTTATTTTAAGCTGAGAGTATGTACTTAGGAAGCTGACACTTTGTATGGGGCTTGCCTTTTCTGTGAGGCTTCCCTTTCTCCCAGATGGCTTCTTGGGAACAAGGAATCATAAAACTAGAAGAACATGGTACGCTCCTGAATTCATTAGAAAAAGGCTGTCACAGAAGCACTGCAGGCTTTCATAGGACTGCCATATGCTAGCATAAAAAAGTGTGCTTCCTTCTCTGTGAGTGCTGAACGTCCTCACAGAGCAGAAATGATATGAAGTAACCAATCTGTCCAAATAACTCCCAACCGCTAAGTTGCTCTAAGTGAACTAATGGGGAAATTTAAAAGCATTTAAATTTTACATTTGGAGGTGTGTGTCAGGTTCCAGGTACCTTTAAAAATCATACAGGTTTTGTGTAACGCTGTATTCTTACTTAGAAAGGCTCTTTGAGGCATTTAAAAGACTTGAGGGCTCAAGTGCTTTGAAGGCCAGATTGGAATTGCAAACACTTGATAGGGCCCTGCTGTCACATAGCTGCTATGCTCCAATGTCCATATGCAACAGGGTGTGTGTATGTGGGATGACCACAGGATTATTAGATGTTTGTCCGCCAGTCTTCCATTCTGAAGTCTGTTATGATTGCAACAATTTAGGGAAAAGTAAGTGCAGGATAAAGACTGCAAGGTGCATGTATCCTTTTGCTTTGGGGCAGTTTTTAATAGTGTATTCCTGAAATAAATTTCAAGGGCTTTGCTGAAATGCGTGAATGGTAGAAGATATTGGTGTAGTTAATTTTCCTTACTGGTTTGTGTTGACAGTGTTACTTTAAGTTAACCCCTGTTGCTTTTAGGAAATGGGATGAAAAAGCCATTAATGTTTAGGAGAGTTTCAAACTGAAGCTTTTCTTGTAGTTTTGCCTTATTCTAACCTCATTGAAAGACAGAGAAGAGGAAGAAAAAAAAGGGGGGGAGAGGAAAGTGTGTTACTTTCCCTTTATCTGCAAATACAAAGTTTCCTGTATGCCCGGTTGGTTAACTCTGTACTCAGTTTACTATAAAACTGTCTTGTGTAGGATTGGTCTGTACTCATGACCTTGTGCAGCTCCTTGGACTGGTGAAGACTACTTTCTCCTTTTGCCTCAGAGCTAGGAATCAGTTACTGAGCTACTTGAGGCAGGTGGAAGAGTCAGTTCAAAAGCCTCTGCCGCATGTGTTGAGCCACAGATTTGACATGTAATTTTTTAGTAGCAAATTCCCTCCATATCATGACCAGAATTTCTGAAGACTCCTTGCTTCTGAGCAACACGAAAAAATGGGGTGTAAAATAACTCCTGCATAGAGTGACATATGGTGTGCTTGTATGCCCCTTGTCCACCTCATCTGCACTATATCTCTTTTGTTTGCTTTGCTAATTTGTCTCTGCTGTTTGTTAAAGGAAGGATCAGATTCTAAGATATCAGGTTCACTCTCTGAATGAACTTGGTATCCCTGTGCTCTTTCCTGTGAGGATGGTTTTGAACTGAGTGTATTATGCCACACATACCGGACTAGGACAGTGAAATTGGTCCAAATGTGAAATAGTTTGTCATTAAAGTACAATATTATGTTTGGAATCCCAGAACACCTTTAATAGATACAAATTGAAAAACAAACTATCAACTAGTCTTACAATTTATTGCATGGTCTCAGACCTGTGTTTATGGTGCTTGTTCTATACTGGGACTTTTCCTCCTGTCTTTTGTCTTAATTAACAGGATGTTTGGGAGGTTTCTAGCCATGCTTCATGTAGTACTAATTTGGATTGTTTCTGCCATGCAAGTGTGGCAAAATTATGTGTGTTAGAATCCTCTGTAGAGCTGCAGGTCATTAAATTTGTCAGGTGTTTTTGAGACTGGTAGGGCTTCATAGGTATGCTTGTGAAATGTTTTTCACTTATTTTTTACGAATAAGTAGAATTTTTGTAAATTGTTGCGAGATTGTTCTCTGAGTAGAGGAATGACAAGTGTTTTCTGTTTAGGAATGTTTAATCTTACCATATGAAAATAACCTTGAAGGTAAATATGGATTCTGTTTAGAGTGGGTTAATTTTTATTACAGTTGAGATGTGGTCCTGCTCCATGTTTCTCAGTTCCAAAAGGAGCAATTGGAACTCTGTCGTCTCTTGAGAGAGATCAAGTGTTCTTGGAGCTAGGACATGGGACATTTGAAGCACAAGCAGGCTGTTTACTTCTCTCAAGAAGAGCCATAGCTCTTTAAAGTGCCTTCCTTCTTAAATAACCAAAAAAGGCATATTTAAGATAAATAAATACTCTGATTAAGAAATTGATTGAGAAAGGAGTTGAAAACTTCAGTTTTCAGAATATGTACTCTGAACAAACTTTTTTTAATTGAAAAGCTGCTCTTTCAGCTGAACAAAATAGCAAAGCATCTGAGTGAGTGCTTGCAAACTGAACACTTGGTCTGACAGTTTCTATGTTAAGTCTAGGAATAACTACAAATGAAGTTGAGTGTGTTTGGAAGACCTGTTCATCTGTTCTGGCAATTATGCTTTCTTCTAACTTAAAGCATAGTATAGAACTAATCTTGCAGTACAAAATGATCTTCTGAGATATGTTTGTGTTCAAATAGTGTCATATTCTTTGTGGCCATTGGAATTTAATTATTAGCAGAACTTTGAGGTGATTCATTACTGTTGCAAGGGAAGTTTTTCTACAATAAATATTTTGTATTACAAGGATAAGCCCTTTAACCCTCCCATGATAGTAATATTTTCATTGCAAGGCACAAATCTGAAGGCTGTGTATTGTACAAATTAAATCTTTTCTAATGAAGCAAAGATGGGCAAATAGAAGATTTTTTTTTTTTACACAAAGTTACTCAGTTTCACTTTTTATTCATGGCACATTACTTGTGTTCCAAAGCTGAAAATGGATTGAAAGCGGTCTTGTTTAATGTTTAGTGATTTGTCTTTCTACTTTCTATGAAGCATTACTAAATTTAGCATCTGTATTCTGGGATGGTTTCAGCAAAACATTTGTTTTTGTGGTTGGTTCCTCATTGGGTTTTGGTTTTTTTTTGTTTATTTTTTTCAATTGAGACATGAGCACAGATAACTGTTAACTTCTGTGAAATAAAACTGGTGTATAAAGTAAGAGTGTGTTGACTTGTGTTGAGCTATAGGGAACAATCCTGTTAATATACATTAGAGATTCCAGCTATGCTGTGGTTGCTACCCTTGTATTTCTGCTCTGTGGCCTTCTGCAAGCTGAGTCTTATAAGCATTCATTATTTTTGATTGTTTTTAAATTTATGATAGTCAGAATCATGCTAATGCAATTGGTATGGAAGTACTAAACCAGGAATCTATTGTTCTGTGCAAACTCTTGATCTTACCCATTTCTATATGTGCTTCCCTTTCATTACTTATGTAAATGAGCCTTTAATAAAATTTGTAGCAACATTGAAGCTTAATCCTTTGGTAGACTAGAAGAAGCAAAAATTACTCATGCTGCCTCAATTTGTGTTTGCCTTGATATGACTGGAGTTGAACAGGCTATGGGACCAGTGAGTGCATTTTCATAATGGCTATTGCAGTGGTAATTCACTGCCTTATTAAAGCTGAACTTTCAAAAATTAATATGTGTATCCTTCTCCACCTTCTATTCGTTGATGGTGTTCAGTACATCAGAATTAATGAAGTAGCTGTTAGTTAATGCCAAGGTCTGTAAAAGACAATCTTTAACAGTGGTTGATCATGCATTGTGAATTTTTTTGAGCATTTGTCATGTGCCTTGTGGAAGGGAAAGAACAGAGATTTAACAGTCTGACATGGTGGAAGCAGAGCCATCAGATGCGTTCGAATCATTAGCCTTTGGTAATGAATGCAGATGACAATGTACTATTTTTGACCCAGAAACCTGCTCCACAGTAATGCTGGTGTTTTTAATCAGAACATACGTGGCTGAGAATATGATGTGTTGTTATTAGTTGAGCTTTCTTTGCTTGCTTCTCTTGCAGTCTTGTGAATATTTTGCAATCAGTAGTACTGTCTAATTTGAATATGATCTGCAGTATAGCTATCATTCTTTTGTTACCTGTTTATGAAGCTATAATTGTAGGAATGACACTTTTTTTCCTCCTCTGCTCTGTTTAGCCCAGGCTTTCAGAAAGGAGTTTGCAAAGCGCAGTGGTTTAATTTGCTATTGCAGTGATATATTACTGAGGGTGAGTGACAGATAGAAGAGGTGGAGATAGCAGTTACAGGGGTAAAAAAATATAAATATCCAAGAGCCAAACTATTCTAGCCTATTCTTTGGGCTTCTCTCCTGATAAAAAGTTGACACCCTTTCCCCTCCAACCCTTACCCCACCTCCTCCACTTTTTTTTGGTAAGAATTATTATTTTATGACTGAACTTGGCATCTATGACCTCCTGGCTACGCGAGGTGAAGGACATGTACACATACAGAAATTTGAGCCCTTTCTTTTTCTTGGGAGGTTTATGTTCTAGAGCGACAGTAGATAATATTTCTGGTTTATTTTTTTTTCTCCCCCCCCTCCCTTTAGATCCCTGCAGTTCTCTCAGCCCACCGTGCTTTACTGAGGAGGACCGATTCAGTCTAGAAGCTCTCCGCTTGATCCATAAGCAAATGGATGATGACAAAGATGGTGGTATTGAAGTAGATGAAAGTGATGAGGTAGGAGTTAAAGCCTTCACTTATGCATACATGAGGTCTGTCTTTTTTTTTTCCCCCCTATTTTAGATAGCTGCTCTTCATGTTCCAGCGCTTTAGTTGTTATTGTTTTTCTTAATTCAGCCTTTCCCACAGCCAAATGTAGAAGGAAAGTCTAACTTCTAGAATTGTCTGAAATGGAATATTATTGTCCCTTGTTCTAGTCTAAAGGAAAATTTTATACAACTGTGTACAAAAGCTGTTTTTTTGTGATTAGTATAAGAGGTAGGCAAATGGTGTTGGTTTAGCTTGCAGTGAGGTTGATGTGATCTGCCACCTCATATTTTAATTTGTTTGCTCCCAGGTTTTCCTGCTTAAGGCATTGTTGGTGCCCAGCACTTCATGGTGCAAACTAATACCTGTTACAGACAGCAGTCAAGAAAGGTGTAGCTTTTTTTGTTGGTGTTTTTTTTTTTTGTTTGGTTGGTTGGTTTGGGTTTTTTAAGTATGTTTTTACTTACATTTTATGGGCAAGTAGCAAGTACCTCCTAAGGAAGGTAGTGCAGACCTGCCTGAAGTTTTTTGTGACTGCTTGAACAAGTTTGGTAGGCAGGCTTCTAGTGGTCCTGGAAAGGGCTTTGCACTTACCATAGAATCGTAGAATGGTTTGGGTTGGAAGGGACCTCAAAGATCATCATCTAGTTCCAATCCCCCTGCTGTGGGTAGGGATACCTGCCAGTAGACCAGGTTGCTCAAAGCCCCATCCAGCCCAGCCTTGAACACTTCCAGGGATGGGGCAGCCGCAGCTTCTCTGAGCAATTGCTTCCAGTGCCTCACCACTCTCATAATGAAGAATTTCTTCCTAATACCTAATCTAAATCTACCTTACTTCAATTTAAAGCCATTCCTCCTTGTCCTGTTGCTATATACCCTTGTCAGAAGCCCCTCTCCAATTTTCTTGCAAGTACTGAAAGGCTGCTCTTAGGTCTCACCAAAGCCTTCTCTTCTCCAGGCTGAACAAACCCAGCCCTCTCAGCCTGTCTTTAATAGGGGAGCTGCTTCAGACACTTCGTCATCTTTGTGGTCCTCCTCTGGACTTACCGCAACATGTCCATGTCCTTTTTAAGCTGGGGCCCTAGAGCTATATACAGTACTCCAGATGGAGTCTCACAAGAACTGAGGAGTAGAGTCACTGCCCTGAACCTGCTGGTCACAAGCAGGTCTCAACTTTGCCACTGGGGTTCTTAAAGTTGCTGGGTAGGAATTGAAACATCCATGTAGTTTCATTGTTCTTGCTTGTTTAGCTTTCTGGCAGTTGTCAGGTATAGCCTTGAGAAAGGAAGGGGAGTGAAGAGGGTATTGCCATGTGGTTCTGAAGCCCATTTTCACTGGAGGTGAATGGGAGAAGAATCTAGTGCTGATCTTTCTTCCTGTTTTTGTAACATCTTTGGGAAGATTGTTCTCCTTGAATTCATCTTTGTCAGTTGTCATTGTCAAGTTTAATGTGATGCTACTTACCTTTCTGTGTGACTATGTACAAACAGCATCAACAGTGATTGATGCTTTGTTGATCGGAGTTTTGTGAAGGAATATGGTACAACAGAGAGAATGGTCCAGTATAATATAACTTTGGAGGGAAAAAAAAATCAGCTCTGTACTGTAGGGAGTGTCATGGTGAGGTAGTTCAGGTTCTAGAAACAGACTAGATCTGTTACTGCAGAAAGTTTGGTTAGTAATGTTTAGAACAGGAACAATCCAGTATGCAAACTGAAATGTTAGTGATGGATTATAAGCTTCCTTGAGGAGCTTCTCAGCACTGTGTGATTCTCTTGACTTGTGCTGTAGAAAGTTAAAACACTGAAATAGCTTCTACATTGGAAAAATTCCATTAATAATCCAAAGATCTGTCCTGGTTTCAAGTGGACCATCTTTATATCTGATCTTAAGTTTCTCTTTGTTCCAGTGCAGTGTCAAGATAAACCCCATCAACAAAAGCTACTCTTATTAAATCTGTTAAAAAGACTGAAATTAGAACAGTTCATGATGGATGTTGTTATTGCTGGGGTAACGAGAGATGAATGAAACTGTATATTCAAACTACTGACTGCATAAAATGACTGAAATGTAGTCTTTTTTTCTGCAAGCTCATTTTTAGTCATGGAAGAAATATTTAATAAATCCCCCAGTTGGCTTTTTTCTACATATGTTTTCCAGGCAAATCAATGATGAATATATATTTGCATAGAATGCTTTCTTTTCAGACTTTAAAAGCAAACCTGAAATTAATGAGAAATTCAATTTAATTGCAAGTTAAACTAATAACCTGTATGTTCTTCTTGTAACGCTATTACTGGAGCTTTACCATCATATTTAAGAGATCTGATGTTTTAAAAACACAGTTACCTGATTACAGTAGGTCTGAATATATACTAAATATATCCTAATTACACTATTTCAAAACCAGGGTTTTTTTTTCTGTTCTGTCAAAGTGAGTAATGCTGCTTGTTTTGATTAAAAATGAGGATTAATTATTAAAAAAACCCACATTTGATTAGAAGTTTACATAGAATCCAGGGATTTTACTTAATAGCTAGGTAATGGATTTCCTGTTTCATGCTTCATGGTTTTTACTTGCAAGACTGCTGGAAGAGCCATATATTGAGAGTGTTGATCAGACATTTGTCAGCTTTGTATTTGACAGGAAAAATGTGACAAAGTACAACAACTTTCTGCTGTTTTACCAGCACTAAAGCAATGTTTCAAATTACAAGTATATATTTACATCAAGGAAGGAAGCTCTTGTAAATATGTTATTTTGAGAAGGCAGGTAAGAGGAGCTAAAGATGTTGAACTATTTTTTGTAGCCACTTTAATTTGCTAGTCCTGTTGAGAAATCCCAACAGCAGTTCCAGACATTTCATCTGCACTCTATTTTTCCTAATGTTCTTCATGCCCTGTTTTATGTTGTACTTTTTTTTCTCAATAAAATGAATCCTTACATAAGATCATTCTGTAGAGGAAGGGCTTATTTAGCATATAAGAAAATTTTACCTGTTGCTGGAAACTTATTTCCTCAAAAATTGTCTTGTGCTAGAAGCCCTTTAGATCTGCCTTGTGTGGACTGAAAAGGAGCTTGTATTTGACCTTGATGAAATTTATGTGGGGAAGCTTGTGATCTAAATTTTTAACATGGGATCTATTAGTCATTGAAACACATGGGGGATTTGTCAAAGTCTTCTGAGAAGATAGAGGGGCTCTAGTTTGAGCGTGGACTGGTTAGATATGCTTTTTCCTTATTGTTTCGTCTCTTACCTGAGTTAGACTAGATGGTATAACTTAAGGTTTCTATAGTGAAGAAAAACCCCCTAAACTTTCAAAGTCACTAGAAGATACTTTCCAATTATTGCAAAATACTTGGAGAAAAAGAGTGTTTTGACATTGCTACTCATACGGTGTTGTTTTTTTTTTTATTATTTTTTCCATTCAGGGTTCATGTAAGTTTCTAATACTTGCCCTGATTTTTTAGGGCAGGCTAATGGCTAATATGATTTTTTCTATCAAATCTAGCTTTTGTTGTTACTACTTTTATTAGCATACGAAAGGTTGCAATTGCTTAAACTGGTTTAGAGTTAGGCTGTAAAAGGGTAACTGAAAGGGAGAGCGCATTACTAACTGAGGTTTTAGTCATGTGTTGTAGGAGGCTATCTGCCTCAGGAAGCATCTGTTCCGCCATGTGTACATGATTTGTTTTAATGATGAAGAGGCACAATCAGTAAGACTTATCATATGTTCACTGTTTACATAGGTTTTTCCTGTTTCCAAAGAGCTTTTATATGTAGATCCTACGTAAAGCAATTTCCTGAAGGAATCTCACTGTACAAATAGAGTAAGTTGATGTTTTTGAAATATTAATATCTTACTGTGAGTTTAATGTCACACAGAGCTAATGGCATGAATCTACAGCTTTGCGTGGGTAGATCACTTAATATCTTAATATTTTGGTTTAGGCTTTTTGAGTGTACTTGCATAGTTTCTTTATAAAAAAACCTCACCCAGATTGACAGCCCACGATCTTCCTTTGAATTGACCATCTCCTGAATGGATGGTTTCTGTAAAGCTTTTGTTTGAGGGCTTGAGGTAATATTTGCATTTTGAATGCAAATAATCCAAGAGAGTTGGAACAAACATAATGTCTTGAAGATTATGCTGTGTTTCTTAGGAGGGCATGAAGAGGTGGAGTCTAAAAAGAAAAAAGTCAAAGAAAGAATCCAAAAGGGGGAGGAATCAGGTCAAGTGTAAACTACAAGTCCAGAGGAGAGCCATGAGGGTGATCAGAGGACTGGAGCACCTCCCATATGAAGACAGGCTGAGAAAGTTGGGGCTTTTCCGCGTGGAGATCTCATAACAGCCTTCCAGTATCTGAAGGAGGCCTATAGGGATGCTGGGGAGGGTCTCTTCGTTGGGGATAGTAGTGATAGGACAAGGGGTAATGGGTTAAAACTTAAACAGGGGATGTTTAGATTGGATATAAGGAAGAAAGTCTTTACTGTAAGGGTGGTGAGGTACTGGAATGGGTTGCCCAGGGAAGTTGTGAAAGCTCCATCCCTGCTGGTGTTCAAGGCCAGGTTAGACAGAGCCTGAGGTGATACGGTTTAGTGTGAGGTGTCCATGCCCATGGCAGGGGTGTTGGAACTAGATGATCTTAAGGTCCTTTCCAACCCTAACTATTCTATGATACTTCGTTCAAAATAAACAATTTATAGAAAAGGTTGACTTCAGAAACGTGTGCTTTACTGTACATTCCTATTAGTGCTAAAAAGGTTTTATAATAAAGGAGAGCCAATTCGTGCTCTTATTACGTAATCAGTTTGCTAATCCCATTCTTGGTTGTTTATGCTTCCTTTCTTTTAGGAATTAAAACTGTACATGCACCTGTACATTACAATCTATTTTATAAGCTTGTGAAATTATAATATCATACATTAAAATTGCTATTTTAGGAAAATCTGGAGAAAAAAAAAAATTAACATATATTTTCTCATAAAAAAATAATTTTCTGAATTACTGCTGAAACATACCTGCCTATTCAATTTGTGTAAAGATGAGTTGGTAAAGAAGTCTGCGGGTCTTTGTCCTTTAATTCCTTGAGAGATATGAAAGTAAGACATGGTTCACTAGTTTGGACCAGAGACCCATTTGCTTCAGTAACCTGTTCTGGACAGGATGAGTACTAAATACTATGGGCAAAATGGCAAGAAATTCCGTGACAGGAAGTCTCAAAGAACTAGATACCAAGACAGTGGGATATTCCCATTCTAAGTATGTATATTTTGGGTATTAGGAGCATGAAGTGTGAGGTCAAAAAACACTGTCAGAATTTTAATATTAACTTGAATGACTTAAGTGAATAGTCCTTGTGTGTTCTTGAACAGCAGCCAATTTATTTGCAGAATTTCTCTTTCTTTTGATTGTTACGTGTTGGAGGGAGCAGAGATTTAGCAGAAGGTAAGCATCAGGAGCCTACCCCAGAGTGTTTTAAGTTCGGCTGGGAGAAGCGTTGCTATAGACTGAGCTCTTGCTTTATTTTGTCTGCAGATATACACTCAGCAAATGTTAAATGTCTTGTAAAGTTGCCTCAGTATACTGGTTTTGTCCTTATTTATATAGTAAAGGTCTTTAAACTGGCGTTTGTGTAAACTAGTTGATACTTCAGTGTCAGCTGGTTAGGCAAAGTTCTGGGTGTAGAGAAATACCGGCTGTGTGGTTTTTTTTTTTTTTTTTTTCTTTGGTATGCGTGTTATGGTCCCCCCCACACTGGGTTTTGTAATTCAGTTTGTCTCCTGAAGTTTTGTAGGCAACTCTGAGCATGTCTGCACGTTCCGGATTTTTTCAGAGCCAGGTTTTGTCTGCAAACATGACCGTGTTAGTCTGTGGCTGTGCCTGTGCGAAGGTGTCCTGTAGAGAGGCAGTGTGTTATCGTGGGTACAGTTGCGTAGAAACTTGTTGCAGTGTGATTTGCCTTAGACCTATCTCATGCCTTTACCTCCTTGGAGGTACTTAAGCTAATATGTAGCTGTCTGCGCCTATTTGTGTAACTCTGCAGGTGTTTAGTCCTGCTACAATGAAATACCCCTTTGGAAATTCTTTGAAGAGATTCCAAAGTTTACTATGCAGTAGAAAAGCTACAATTTTATTTTGAGCTGCAATATTTATTTATTTTTTTAAATAGAATTTGTAGATTACTTAAAGTGTACACTTTGTAAGACTTGGCAACATGGTAACACCATGTCCTACCTTTTTCTAGTATTGTTTTTATGGTGCTGAAATATTTTACTGTGTAACTTTGTTGGAAGCCGTTTCTATAGAGTAGGCAGTTGAGAATGCTATCATACCTGAATCATTGTATATTGCCTTTTAAAAGTATACTTGCCAATTGCAGTAGCCGCAATGAGTCTGGTAGCAGATGGTGAGAGCGAATCTATACTTCCAGGACCAGCTGTACCTGGAAGTAGGATTACAGGAAAACCGAAGTTGTAACTTTTGCAGGTTTTCTTCTGAAGGAATAAAACTGAAGGACATAACACTGAGGTATAGATATTCAGGGAAGACAATGATAGCCAGTAGAATTTACTAACTGTTCTGAAAGTAAACTTGTCAGTTAAAGAATCTGTTTTAAGTTGATGAAACTGAAATTCATGAACTTGAGCTTTCACACAGAACAAAATGTAAACATAGCATGAGTGCTTCCTTCTGCAGTTAGTGAGTATAGTTACTTTTACTTTTCCACTGGCAGTTGCAAAAGAATGCAATTACTCATTTGCTCTTCAAGGACCAGGCATATCTTGCAACTTCTGTATTATAACATAGGTTAACTTCTTGTGTTGTTGCATGTGACCGTAGTGCTCTCCATGTCAAACTGGTTTTTGACTGTATTATTCTTATTCTTATTTTGGTGGCTCTTAGTTCAGGTTAGTTTTTGTTTATGAGTTGACTGGATTTTGGTGAATGTTATGGTACTAAAAGCTTTCTGAAGAGGAAGAAAGGTGGTTGTGTAGCCACCTGACATTGTAACTTTTCCAGGACTCCACAAGTTTTGTTCCTTCAGAGAAAGTTCCCTCTCTACCTATTACACTGCTGAACCTTGGGCTTTGGGATGTGAATCTTCATAGAAGCACGGTTGTAATGGTGCTTTTGGGATCAAAGCTCCAATTTTGAATCTAGGCGTGATAGGTTTTTTTATGCTTTACTTGTTTTTGAAGTAACTACTTTGACAAATGATTTTTTTGTTTGTTTGTTTGTTTCATACTGGTTTTAGGTGTCTTATCTGCTGTCTTCTTTGTTTCAACTTTGTAGTCTTAAATGGCCTTCTCCCTCTTGAGTAATTACGTTGGCCAAGATAATTCTTAGATGTATTTTGTTAAAGCTTATTCTTTTAACTTCCCCATTTAAAGTTATTTTTCTAACCTTTTCTTTGTATACTTAATGACCAGGGCAACAGAAGAGAGATTAGCTGCCATGACAAAGAACACAAAAATCCTCTTTTTATGGCTTTCTTCAATTTAGGACACAATTTCTTTTCTTGGAGGAGCACTTCCATATTAGGACAGTTATGAAGCGAAGATCTTTTAAACAGAAGAGCGATGTTTCATGTCATTAGTAGATGCATTCATTCTTTGAAACATGATATCCTCTTTCCAGCTGTGCACACTGTAACTACCATTGTGACTGTCTGGTGTTAGAGAACCTCACTGAGAAAGTCATCGTGATTATTCTCGCAGGATCTGGGAGCAATATGGGTAGTGTTGAGCAGAAAAGGAGCTTCTTTCTTTTCCTGAAGAGATTCTCACAAGTACATAATCTCTGCCCCTGAGAAGCAATTGCATACTGATTACTAAATGCATACTAATGTGTGCTGACAGCCCCTTTTTAGAAAAGAACTTAGTCAAATATACTAAGTAGCCTCTCAATATAAACCAGATCTTTTCCACTGTTGTCCTATTCTCCCAAGAAATCTTGTTTTTTGAACTTGGATTTGTTTTCTGTATTTGTGATGAAATTTGAAAGTGGGCTTTTCATTCACCCCTCCCCAACACTGTAGAAGGTTGTGCCCTAGCACTGTATTGAGAATATGAATTCATATGTTAACTCTTGCTCCCTCTGCGGGCTCTGTAGCAGAATGACATGAAATGTGCGGGTTTTACACAAACTGTTGTTTGTATTGCTCATCTGGGTGCCAAGGTAACCCATGCCTGTCCTGGTTTGGAAATCAGAATGCTTTCTTGTAGTACCTTTTAGTGCTTTGAAGTGAGTCATAACACCTTGAAGCTTTTTTAGTATATCAGTTGGAATCTTCTTTATTCCTGTTTTTGTAGTATTATTAACAGCAGTTCAGATTTTACTTGACAACACCTGCAACTGTTCAGATGTTCTTGTCCTGAAGTATTTTGCAACTTTTTCTGACAGCTAGCAGTAAAGATAGAAGCAAGTTTATTTCTTAAGAACAAAACTGATCTGAATTGACTTTTGGCTAAGGAGGCGCAAAATGTGCTGTAACCTTTTAAGTGCAGTATATATGTAAATCTGTTCCTCTTCAGAAACTTGATTGCCTGCTATGTTTGTTTTTAAAACGAATGTCCACACCTGACATTTGAAGTCTTCAAGGGCAGTGCATCTCCAGGCTAGGAAGCTGAAGAGTGTTAACATGTACCTTAACCTCCATATGAAGTGAGATAGCTTTAACTATAACGTATTTTTTTACTGTTCTCTTAGTATATTATTCCCAAAAGGCATGCAGTGGATGGTAGTCAACAGTAGGTACTTGCAGTGTGAAGAGAAAAGGTGAGGTGGGCAAACATAAATTCTTTCCTCCTGGTCCAGCTGTGAGACTAGTTAAATCTGGAAAGTTGTAGAGACATTAGTGAATAAGATGATTTTCTGTTTTCCTATTTTTTGATTCCTTTTCTTCAATTTAGCCTTTAATAAACGTGAAGTGAGAACCAATAAGGTAATCCAGCTTTGATTGCATGTTAGCAATGGAAATTGCAAGCTTCATGGTAGCTGTACTAATTGGGGAAGTACTTGGAGTTCACACTTGGATGATGGAAAATGCAATAGGTATTTTTACATTTGTATATAGCTACAGCAATCAGTCCTTTTATGTGCTTATTGTACTTTTTTACAGTTGCTGGTCCATGGTGTTTCTGAAGTTCTGTAATTACTCTAAAAGGCTGCTATTTTAATTTCTTTTCATGTATTTAATAAATTTCTTCTGTATTTCTCGTGTGTGTATATATGTATCTGTGTATATATAAATACCTGTATTTATGCCTCTCTCATATATGTAGGGAAGAGGAGTTAAAAGTGCAATGCAATTTCTGTGGGCTAAATGGAACTATTTTAGGAATCAGAAGGCTTTAGAAAGCTAATATCTGACAAGTTTTGAAGTGATAGATGAATGAGAGAGGGTTTGCATTCAACCTGCAACCAAAAGGCACATAGGACTTTGGATTAGGGAAGGCAAATAGAACTTTATCTCAAATCTAGCAGTTAGAGGAGAAACTTGAATCCCTTCCCAATTGTTTAGATTCCCTTACCTACAAGTAGGATTAAAGCTTTCAATAAGGGGAATTTTTGTTTCCTTTTCTTGCTTATTTCTGCTACTGTACACTGCCTCTTTTTATTAACTGTTAATATTGTGGTTTACATAATATTAACTTGACTACTTTTCAGTTTTTTGAGTGACTAAGTCTCTGCATTTGTTAGAAATGGGGTCTATGCAGGACACTTTGCAGATAAAGCAAGACTGAATTTTAAGTGGGGGGCCTTCTGCAGTGCATCACTAGCTTGGCTTTCTTCTTCACATCTGCTTGAAGTGATGATAACATATGACCAGCCACATAAAAAGCTGTTTTTTGAGTTAGTATCATGACTACCTATAGCTGTTCCTGTTTGAGCAGCTTTAATCTTCAGAAAATGAAGAAAGCAAGCAATCTGTGGAAGATGACTTAGCTTTCTGGTACTAATATTAAGATCTCCACCCACAGACATGGCTCATGCTGTGCTGTTAGGGAACGATATCTATGACAGGTTTACGCTATTAATGAGAGGTGCTTTGCTAATCAGGATTCCAACTTTTCTAGGCCTGTGTGTAATAAAAACAAAATGGGATTTGTGCAGTTTCATGCCTTTTTTTTTTCTTTTTTCCTTGTATGTATTTGGACATCCTGTTTGTAGTGATTTGTGAAATACTGACACAACACTGCTATATATGATGGGATTCCAGGCTATTCATTTTTGTCGTGTTTACTGAAAGACAAAAAGTGGTATTTTGGTATAGGCTTCCTATTAAATACTGAGAATGAAACAGCTCTGTTAAATGCTTCCACAGTAGGAGTGTAACCACTGAGGAATGGTGAACAAGAAGAGAATTTGCCCTAAGATGGACTTCTGTTTTTTTTTAATTTGATGAAATAGGAGTGAAATTTTTGTTGTCTAATCAAAGGACTTTATTAATTTTTAGTCACCACTTTTTTTTTCATACCTCAAGCAGTTGCTTTATCTGGTATAGAAGGGTTCAAGTATTACTCTTTTATAAAGGACTGGTACATTTTCAGATCTTAAAGGGTCTTCAGGTAGGTGAAGCTGGTTAAATGTGTTGAGAATTGCGAAGTATGACTTGTGTGGTGCATTCTCGTAATCACTGTAAATGCAAGACTTGGTAATAATGTAAACATAGCATACTAGTGATTGCTAGTTTTTTCAAGGATTTAATTATCTTGAAAATGAATTCTTGTAAGGGTGTTTAACTTGCTTTCTGTGTCTTCAATGTGGTCAACTTCTGTGACTTGTGTGCTGCTTACATGAGGAAGAGCTCCTAAAGATTCTCCTCTGACTGATTTCCTTGTGGTTTTGTTCTTGTTTTGGCATTTAGGATGTTTTCCTTTTCTTTCAGTTTCTAAGAGAAGATATGCAATACAAGGATGCCTCTAATAAACATAGTCACCTGCACAGAGAAGACAAACATATCACCATTGAGGATCTATGGAAACGCTGGAAGACATCTGAAGGTAGGTAAAGAATAGCTAAAAATGTTGGTGGTTATTGAAATAGACATAATTCAACGATTTTGCATCAAGTAGTTTAGAGTAGTAAATGGATGACCTTTTTAAAGCATCTTCATGAATCTGTTTTGGTACTGTTATTTACAGACCTATGTAAACCTGACTTAAAAACTCATTCAGTCCAGCTACTATTAATTTCCTCTTGATGTGCTGTGTGTACTGTATCTGTGTGTACAGCATCTGTACGAGGCTGTAATTTATGAAGGTGACTGTTGCAAGCACTAAATTCCATATAAACACATTTTTAATTTAGTAAGACTTAGGGTTGGCAGTCAAGCTGTTTATAGAATCGTACAATAGTTAGGGTTGGAAAGGACCTTTAGATCGTCTAGTTCCATCCCCCTGCCATGGGCAGGGACACCTCACACTAAACCATGTCACCCAAGCCTCTGTCCAGCCTGGCCTTGAACACCACCAGGGATGGAGCATTCACAACTTCACTGGACAGCCCATTCCAGTGCCTTACCACCCTAACAGTAAAGAACTTCTTTCTTATATCCAAGCTAAACTTCCCCTGCTTGAGTTTGAAACCGTTACCCTTGTCCTATCATTAGAGTCCCTAATGAATAGTCCCTCCTCAGCATCCTTGTAGGCCCCCTTCAGATCCTGGAAGGCTGCTAGGAGGTCTCCATGTAGCCTTCTCTTCTCCAGGCTGAACAGACCCAACTTGCTCAGCCTGTCTTCATATGGGAGGTGCTTATCCTGATCATCCTCGTGGTCCTGCTCTGGACTTTTTCCAACAGTTGCATGTCCTTTTTATGTTGAGGACACCAGAACTGCACACAGCAGTCCAACTGAAGTCTCACGAGAGCAGAGTAGAGGGGCAGGATCACCTCCCTCGGTCTGCTGGTCACAATCCTTTTGGTGCAGCCCAGGATACAGTTGGCTTTCTGGGCTGCAAGCACACGCTGCCGGCTCATGTTCATTTTCTCATTGACCAACACCCCCAAGTCCTTCTCCGCATGGCTGCTCTCAATCTCTTCTTTTTCAGCCTGTATGTGTGCCTGGGATTGCTCTGACCCAGTTGTATGACCTTGCACTTGTCATGGTTAAACTTCATCAGGTTGGCATCAGCCCACCTCACAAGCGTGTCAAGGTCCCT
>JANRGW010014782.1:0-11057 GCA_024733675.1 Psilopsiagon aymara | reverse complement strand
TTATACCTTAGTTACTAAACTGTTCTTATCTCAACCTGTGGGAGTTGCATTCTTTCGATTCTCCATGTAGAAAACTGTGTGGCTGATTTATGGCCTAAACCATGACAAGTGGAAGGTGTCCCTTCCCATGGTAGGTGGGTTGGAACTAGATGATCTTTAAGGTCCTTTCCAACAGAAACCATTCTATCATTCTGTGAGTCTAGATTCCATAATTCCATAATTCCGTGATTCTACACTTTTAGTGGTGCAAAATGCACAACTGCTTTCAATATGGAAGAAAAGAAGAAGGATGTTAACAATGAAAATGGCTAGTCTTCTCTGTATGCACCTAAAGATGGCATATTGATATTCTAGCTTTCAAAACCTGAAAGATAGCACTTATTTCCATCTTAATTGTTTTGAATAATTATATTCAAATTCAAATAATTATATTGAGGATATTTTTCTATACTTCTGCTACTTTCATACTACATTTAAAAAGCAAATAATTGTTAATGATATGATTTTGCTTAGGGCACTAAAATAGAAATAGCAATCTGTAATTTATTTAAATAATTATTGTATGCTACTTTTTCATAATGATCAAAATTTCATAATAATTGCCAAAGCAGTTTTTGGCAATCAGATGCCTTCCAAAATAAGTTATATAACTAAATTTTTAACTGCCACTAAAAAATGTATCTATGAGATTTCAAGATATATAGTATATTTCAAACTGTTCATAGTTTTTCAATTAAATCTAGTATAGAGAAAGCAAACTCAGTGCTTAACACAAAATACATTAGTGGAGATGTTATTTCAATGCTAGTTGCAGGATTTGGAAGAACAATACTGTATTTGACTTCACAATTTGTACTTTTGGAGTAATTTTCAATATATATCCACTAAGAGCAATTGCTCTACAGGATTCTCCAAGAAGTTTTGTAAGAGGCACTTTAATATTCTGACCCAAAGAAACCAATATGTCAGTATTTGATTTTTTCAAATGGCATCTGTAAATTTTAGCTACCATCAACACCTCTTCATAAAAAGATGCTTTTGTTCCTTCCCCTGATTTCACTCCAAAAACAAAGCATTCATCTGATTTTGTGCCAAGCACTTTACATATAGATTTTTACATCTGAAATTAAGGGGTCATTATCAGCTGTTGGGTTTTTGCCTTTACCTCATCTGAGAATAGCATCAGACTTGATATCAAGTCTTATACCAAATTATCATATAGATTTTTAGAATATAAATGTATGACTTCTTCAAGGTTTAATTTCAACTGTATTGTGATTGACTTCCTTTTGAACGTTAAAAATCAAAATGATCAGTTACAAGTTGATCACGGTTATTCTGTCTCATTCATCCAGGACTTCAAGAGCTAGAAAATTTCTCTACTGTGACTGCCTGAGAATACCTAGCAGAAGGTCATTTTGTGCCACTACAAGTATCATATATTAATTTTGTGATTTTCTAAATTGCCCGTGGAAAAGAGTAATCACAATAGCACACCTGACATTTGAATGCAATTAGTGTGTGAACTGATGCCTAGTTATGCGCAAATGACAAGTATATGAATAATTGCCTATTGAAAATATAAGCATGCCAAAAGGCAAAAAAAAAAAAAGAAACCTTTTTACGCAAGAAGACTGCCCTGGGTTTATCGAGTGACCTAAAATTAAAAATAAGAAAATTGTAATAATACAATTATTACAATAATACAATTCTCCCCCAGAGTGGGGGGGAAGAAAGAGGGGGAAGTGAGTGAGCAAACTACATGATTTACGGCTTAAACCCCTACAGTTCTTTTTGGT
Source organism: Psilopsiagon aymara (assembly GCA_024733675.1). Lineage (NCBI taxonomy): Eukaryota > Metazoa > Chordata > Aves > Psittaciformes > Psittacidae > Psilopsiagon > Psilopsiagon aymara. The sequence continues at coordinate 9,258 of JANRGW010014782.1, read as the reverse complement.
GCCCAATGTGAGGCATGAAGGGTTGAGATAACGACAGGATTAATAGTCACGCATCGTAATGCTGATTTATTGGCTCTCAGTGTTGTTGCTCTGGTTCTCACAGGCTCAGCATATGATACTTTACTTACAGCCGGTATTGGTTATCTTCGCATTTTTCAGACATGGGTTTTGGGTTAAGGTTCTTGTTACATTGTACTTTATTGCAACGACTTCTAATACAATAGACTAAGTGATCATGAAACTGAACTGGCTTTTGCTCCCAGTGTGGTCACTAACTCTATACTTTGGGAGGTATATAATAGAAGTGTTTAGCAATTACGCATCTATTTTCACCTCCTCAGGGGGTCTATCTGTGAAGGAGATATGTTTTTATTATCCCAGCCCTCCCAACCAGACTGTTTACAGCATATTTTGAGAATTTTGATGGTTTTGAATGGCCTTTAGATATCCTTGAGACCTGCCTGCTGATTGTGATGGAGGTTGCCATGTTGGGCGCCAAAAAGAACTGTCGTGGTTTTAGATGTAAATCACGCAGTTTGCTCACTCACTCTACCCTCTTTCTTTCCCCCCACTCAGAGGGCAGGGGGAGGGGGAGAATGGGGAGAAGAATCAAAAGAATGTACTTCCCTCAGGCTGAGATGAGAACAGTCCAGTAACTAAGGTACAGTACAAACCACTGCTGCTACCACCAATAATAATAGTGATAAGGGAAATACAAGAGAAGAGAATACAACAGCTCACCACCTGAGAACCAAGCCATGAACTGAACTCTTCTAGGTTCCTGCCTCCAGTTTTTTTCCATCCTGGGCATGATGTGCTGTGGTATGGAATACCTCTTTGGTCAGTTTGGGTCAAGTGTCCTGTTTCTGCTTCCTCCTGGCTTCCCCACCTCCCTGGCAGAACATGAGGCTCAGAAAGCCCTTGATCGAACCAAACATTCTGAGCCAAAACTATAAACATTGGTGTTATCAGTACTGTTCCCAGGCCGAAAGTCAAAAACAGCACCGCACCAGCTACTAAGAAGGAGAAAAAATGCCCACTATTGCTGAATCCAGGACAATTAGGAATTATAAGTCATATATCGTAATTATCATCTCAGTTTTAGTGAAATAATACTGCAGGATTTTCCATTGCAGTCACAGTCTATACAGTAGATGTACAGTCATACAATGTGATTTACAATGGCTGAAACCCACTAAAGAGAAACCTTATTTCCTGCCCCAAAAGAGCTCCAGTAGGGTCCATTATTCCCAGCTAGTATTCTGTGGCTAGCTCTGTTAAGGTTTTTGAGATATGTAGAATGACCACTGTAGAGGACAGACTAGCTCCTACTACTTCCATTCATTTAATGTCAGAGGAAGTAAAAGAAGCAGAGCTGAAGAGCTGAAAAATACTACCTGAAGGGTGTTTTCACAAAATCAACATGAAAGAAGCTAAGAGCTGGCAAATGAAATAAAAAGCCCACCAAGATGACAAGAAAGATTGAAGAAAGTTGGCCATGAGGAGAAGGTGGAAGGAGAGATTTAGGAGCAATGCAAAGAAATGAGAGATAAGGTTGAGAAACAGCAAGTTTCCAAAGCTAATACTTCTGATGGCATCAGCAGAAGTTTCGTTACAAACCCCACCACGAGAGGGATAGTTTTCTTTGTAGTGACTGCAACCTTGATCATTTTATGCCTGGTTTATAACATCTGCGCCAGTGAACAGCAGCTGCCTAGTAACTTGACAAAATACCAGCTGAATTAGAAGCTGTGAATCACTGAACTCTACCAATTACATGCTCAAAAGATTCTGTGAACATCAAAGCTCCATGTATACTAGTGACCATTTGTAGCATCAGTGTCCTGTAGAAAGGAAATGCTAGTGTTACATTTGTCATTCTATGCCATTATTCTCTGGTAAAAATGGCAAATGCACAATTGTAGGCTCTGTGTTTGCAATTAGTTTTTGATGGGTCAGTTGGGGCAAACTATTGGAATATATTTATGTCCTGTATCTTATAGACAAATTTGCAGTTTGTTGCAGTTACCTGGTGCTTTGGTGGATGTCCCTCAGTAATTCAAAAAATAAAATAGATTCACATATAATTGTGACCTTTCTTAGAATCTTTTAGGACTTAAGCTTTTAGGTAGATGCCAGAAAGCCTTTGAAATATTATGCAATAACTTTCCCAATTGGTTTTGTTTCCAATATAGAGGTCCTTAGGAACTCGCATACACAGATTGTTGCTAAGCATAGAATCATAGAATCATAGAATAGTTAGGGTTGGAAAGGACCTTAAGATCATCTAGTTCCAACCCCCCTGCCATGGGCAGGGACACTTCCCACTAAACCATGTCACCCAAGCCTCTGTCTAACATGGCTTTGAACACTGTGTCTTCTTTCATAGGAGCTTTTGGATTTAATACTGATTTGAATCCTGAGGACTTTAATTTGTGACTGAATGCTTGATGTGAGTATCTATATGAGATACAGAAGCACCATTTAGACATTGCCAGTGTAGACACCACATTGCCTTAAAAAAATAGCTACTTAGCCCCAGGAGTGTGATTCAGAATATATAATTCAGATACTTACACTTATATGACATATAGGAAAGATGAAGTGATCAGGGGTTACTCATGATGATGAAGAGTGATTCGGAAAGATTACATGCCAAACATATGAAGTAATCTATCATGAGAATGTTTTAATATTTGCAAGCCACAATAGCTGTAGGAGGAGCTGCTGGAACAATATTTTGCAATTAGCCCAATGACTTGACACACCCAGGGAATAGCAAGACAACATTGATTTCCAACCTTAGCCTTAGAAAGCTGAAAGACATATTCCTGGCTTCTCAGATGAGTACTTTACTCACTTGACTGCAAAATATTTGGCCAAGGCACCATCTTGAACAGAGATGGAGAATCACTCTTCAGGCAAGCATTTACTTGCTAACAATCCAAACAAAACAAATAAAATATAGACTGATTTTGGTTAAGCAATCAGTGAACTTATCCCTGGGGATAAGATCAGATGCAAAGACTTCCATGCAAAGGACTCGATTGGATATGGAACACCTTGAGCTAAGGAGGTAACTGAAGTCAAACACTTTTTCATTTATGCTTTAGCCAAGTGACTCTTCTGCAATGGATGAGTACTGGCCCCTCACTTTTTCCATTAGTGTTTTTGAGCTAAACTGAAAAAAACCTTTCCTGTTAATATTTAGTTTTAAAAATGATCACAACCTAAATGAACTCAGCCTCTTGGAAAATTGTTAATTTATCTCTGAATCATGATCATACTTGTACAGGTAGTGATATACAGGAGAAAATAATGAAGTTATAACTGCTCATGTCCAATCACAAATAGGTATTGTTGTGCAGTGCCTCATCTAATATAGTTAAGGTTACTTCTGTCCCTCTGAAAATAGGATGGGCCACTTCTGCCATGCGTAGCCAACCAGGGAACTCCTAGTCTATCATGTCACAAAGTGAAGCCTACACAAAAGTACTGCTTGGAATAAACGAGGCCTGGACTCTATCTGATAAACGAGGCCTGGACTCTATCTGATGCTGGAATAACAAAGCAGAACAGGCAAAAATTACAGAGAAGATTTTCCCAAAAGATCTGTAGTACATAAGCTCCATTGTAATTGTTGGTGCTCAGGAAGGAAGCGATGAAGCCCAGAAGGATTTTATGACTTTGCAACATATTTAGGGCAGGAAGCCAGAAAGCGATAGCAATCCAGGTAATAAGACCCAAGTGTTTTTATATAGGGAGAAGGTCAAAGAGTTTGGTTTGGGATTGTTTTGGACTAGTGAAGCCATTGACTTTTTATAAAGACAATAGAAGTTAAAAAGCAATAAATGGATAATAGTGTAAACATGTTCACAGGTGTTTAACAGTTTGCAGGCATGTATTTGTGTTGCAGATCATAAATCACTGACTACAAATCACTATCTACGCTCTATACCTGTAAATGTTAGATTTTATGTCACTCAGTGGTATGGAATGCTTTCTGAGCTACCCCGCCCTAAATTCACCATGACAATCAGGCCACACTTGCATGACCTGCCTCATCACATTCTAAGAGCACTTATCACTGGAGGGGCTTTTGTTTCTGGCAAAATGAAATTTTATTTTCCAAAGTACTTACTCAGAATGAGAATGAGCACATCTATATTCACTTGTCAGGTAAGGATTGGTAATGCTCTATGAATATAGAAGAATCTGTGTACAACATGCATGAATACACATGCATTCAGAAGAGTGGGAATTTTTCCAAATCATTTCATGTGCACATTTTATGCCTTCCAAATTAAATATTATTTTTGTCATCTTTTTTTTTTTTTTTTTTCCCCAAAAGATTTGCATAGATAGCACCAGTTATTGGGAGTACTTCAAATGTTATTGAATTAAAATTCAGCAATTTAAAAAATGTTATATTTAACAAATTTCAAAATGTTTTAAGGCTGATGAAAAGGTTTTATTTACCACTAGCAATTTAGCAGAATATGTTTCTGGAAGGTGAGAATGACCTTTCTTGATTGAAAAACTTCACATGGTTACTCCACTGCCAGTGGGATGTGGAATGTTTTATCTAATACAGCTGTTGAACATCACAGAACAGTAAATTATTCTAACCACTCTTATTTTCCAGAAAGTCCTATGTTCTTTTCTCCTTCCTCTTTCCCTTTCCTTTTTCCTTTCCCTTTCCTTTTCCCTCTCCTCTACTTTTTCTTTTCTTTTTTATTATCATATGAACTCCTGTTAACAGCCTTAGAAAATGGAAGCTTCTGCCACGGAATAGCTGGTAGTAATACAAGCATACTTACTATAACTGTGTGCCTAAGCCTAATGAAGGAAGGAGACAGGGTTGTTTAAATTCTGTCCCTGTTCACGTCTTGGCTGCTTTTTAATGCTACTAAAAATTTGCAAACTGCCATAAGTCTGAATAGAAAATGTGCTGTTACTGCAAGTAACTTTTACACAAGCAGCCCCTGTGAAGAGGCTACTATCAATAGCTGTTAGTGGGTTAGGCTGGAATTATCAGAGACATAATTTCCTTTAAATATTAACAAGCTTTTGAATTATTTGTTCTCTGAAACAAAGACCATTAAATCCATCCTTAAAGAAGCAGCTGTAAGCAGTATAGTGAGCAGAATCAAAGTGCCCAATAATATATTTACGATTCAGTCATGTTTTTGTCCTTTACTTTTTCCTCCGCATCTAGTCTTACCTGTGCTTCTGCTATTCAGTTACCACTTCAGTTGATACAAATTTGAATACTATTGCTAATGAGCCCTCTGAAAATTCCCTTGATACTTTCTGCACAAGCCCAGAAGCATGGTATTTGAACAGTGCTGTGACTATTTCCTGCCTTAAGAAAGCTCCTGAATTAGGAGAAATAACACGTACACATTCTGAGGAACCCTGATTCACTCTGAGAGGATCAGGGACCTTTCAAAACAATATTATAATATTTTTTTTTTAAGAACAGTGGTGATGACAACAATTCTAAATATAGGAGCTTTATATAGAGGTTACAGAATTCTCTTTGAAATGTGTAGATATGGGCTAAATTCTCTCCTTGAACTTAGTAAGTTTAAAAGCTGGTTAGATCATTAAAGTTCCATATGGAATTTATATAATCAGAGGTCAGTTTTTCATTGCTATCAGTACCTAAAAAGCAAATTTCTCTCAAATATTTTCCTGTCTAAATGTTTACATATTTCCTCATCATCTCAGCATTTACTTTCACTTTGTTCTTTCCTTCACCTATTTTTTATGTTCCTTTATGTGGAAAGAAATTATTCCCAAAATCTTGAAATGGCAGATATCTCACTTCAAAAAAGTGTGGCCCTAATTTTAGATTACTGAAAGTGGAAATTACAAAGGATACCAAATTGTTTACACTCACTGAACTCAGCTATTTTCAACAGGATATTATTTTTTTGTCCTTTAGGTACTTTTAAGAATCCTCCTTTTGACCCTAATTTATACAATTCTATTAAAGTAGTAGGTTTTTAGAAGGAGTAACAAGAGTTTCCACTGACTTCAGTCGGGGAAATCAATAGCTAAGAAAATAAGGCCATTTTTATCAAAGTAGTGGAATTTCAGCATGCAAAAGAGTTTGACTGAAATGTTTGAAGTTAATCTGTGAATTCTGAAAAACCCCACAACCATGGAGAAACAAAACATTTAAAAGTAAATCGCAAAAGCTTTCCCCACTGTGATGCGCAACAAGCTCCTTGCGGAAATGCCATGTGACAGAAAAGGGCTTGGCACATTCATCTTATGGGGGAACACATGAAAGAAAAGCTACCTTTTAGCTATTCTGTAAAGGTTATTCAGTCCTTATGCCTGAAAGTTTATCCTGTTGATAGGAAGAAGTAGAAGAAAAAAATGTCCCATAAAGTCATTTTATCCTGATTTCATAGAATCACAGAATCATAGAATAGATAAGTTTGGAAAAGACCTCAAGATCATCTAGTTCCAACCCCCCTGACATGGGCAGGGACACATCCAACTAAATCATGACACCCAAGGCTATGTCCAGCCTGGCCTTGAACACTGCCAGGGATGGAGCATTCGCAACTTCCCTGGGCAACCCATTCCAGTAACTCACCACCCTCACGGTAAAGAATTTCGTCCTCATATCCAATCTGAACTTCCCCTGTTTAACTTTGAACCCATTACCCCTTGTTCTATCACTACAGTCCCTAATGAAGAGTCACTCCCCAGCTTCCCGATAGGCCCCCTTCAGATATTGGAAGGCTGCTATGAGGTCTCCATGCAGCCTTCTCTTCTTCAGGCTGAACAGCCACAACTTTCTCAGCCTAATCTTCATACAGGAGGTGCTCCAGCCTCCTGATCACCCTTGTAGCCCTCCTTTGGATTTGTCCTGAAGTTCCATGTCCTTTTTATGTTGAGGACACCAGAACTGTATACAGTAATCCAAGTGAGGTCTCACGAGAGCAGAGTAGAGGGGCAGGATCACCTCCTTCGACCTGCTGATCATGCTCCTTTTGATGCAGCCCAGGATAAAGTTGGCTTTCTGGGCTGCAAGCACACACTGCCAGCTCATTTTCATTTTTTCGCTCACCAACACTCCTAAGTCCTTCTCCACAGGGCTGCTCTCAATCTCTTCTCCACCCAAACTGTAGCTGTGCCTGGCATTGCTCTGACCCAGGTGTAGGACCTTGCACTTGTCATGGTTAAACTTCATCAGGTTATCTCTGTGTATTTGTGTATATTAAAATATTTTTCAAGTAACTTACCAAGTTCAACTGCTTTTTCATGGTAAATTCTCAGGATTCTAAGATTCATGACAATATGCAGCATGATGAAAGATAGCCACTGCATCAGTGTTCTCATTTAGGTAAAGTATGCCTCATGCAAGGAAGGAGGAAGAGACCTCATAAATATCCTCAAATCGGAATAATTTAAACTCCAAATCATACTCTGTTATATAAACTTGCCAGTGACAGTAACTGAAAAGTGAAATCTGTGAATTTCAAATGAGGGTTTTCTGCCCATGTGCAATTCATTGGAAAAGTCAGTCAGTTGAATGCGCTAGAGAGAAGTCTTCAGTTACTGAAGTGTCCACAGAGATCTTGGCCCATCTGAGAAACACTGGATTGTTTAAGGAAGATCTCAAAACTAACACATAACCACACTAACAGAAGCACACTCGAAACAAACTGGCACTGACTCTGCTAGAGAAGGTCTTACAGATATTCCAAAATGCACAGAAGTTGCAAAGAACTGCCAAGGAGACCAGGGCAAAAATTATCTTTACTTCATGTCAATTAGTAATTGTAAGCCTTAATAATGTGGAGTTCTCACTGGAGTAGCTGACATAAGGATATTATTCCTTATTTCCTTTCAGAAGACACCAGTAAAATGCAGGAAAGAATTCACTTACATTTTTCCTAATTTCACTTTACATTTAAGCAACTGCTGCATGTTTTTCAAGGATAATATCAGATTGCTTTCCTACCCTTTTACAATTTTAGCAATAGCAAGCAAGAAGTATGATGCCCACTTAGCAGAATTTTGAATGAAAATGTGATCTGGACAATAAAAAAATTTGTGCAAATAATTAGAGCATTCACTTAATAATATATTTTCTTATTCATAATTTGTGTCAAAGAAACAAGATCAGCACTTCTGTTATTAATTCATATTTTAAAACACATTTTATGACTGCCTATCACTTCACAAAATACACCCATCATGAAAAAGCATACTTTTATGAGCCAGTTCTATTCTGAAATAACCAGGTTTTTAATACAGCTATCCTTTCTATTATGCTAAATAGTGCACAATATCTACAGAAGTTGAGGGCTGAAATCTGTTTTTAAAGACATTAAACATGCAGAGTCTATCATCTGGCCTGGTAATGAAAAGTATAACTAGTACATTCACAAGCTGATTGCAAAGTGTGGCAAAATTTCTGCCGTCTCAGAATTGCATCCACTAAATCATCTATGGATGCCAAAGACCTGGAACAGTGCACCCTAAAGCTGGAGGAGGATTGATTTCTAAGGCTATGTAAACTCATGGAGCAGTGCATGCAAATCTATGTTCCGCCATGGTTGCATTCACTATCCTGTGCAGGACAGGATAGACTGAAAATCAGTAAATGCTCAGCTGCTTGCAGCTGCAGACTCCCAGAATGAAGGGGTGAAGTGACCACAAAGCCCAGTCTACAGTGAGCTGAGGCTTCCACTGCTGCTTTAAATCTGTGTGCTCAGGTATAGACAAGGGTTTTCTGTTTTTTTCATTGCACTGCCGTAATAATTTCCAAAATTGCAGGCGTGTACATAACCTTTACCTGAAAACTTGTGAAGCAGTTTATGTTACAGCTATTACCATCAGTAACATTCAGGAAGAGGAGCAATTCTACTAAAAGAGTTATGCTTAATTTTCACATTATATAAACCCAACTGGAATGGGTTGCTCAGGGAAGTTGTGAATGCTCCATCCCTGGCAGTGTTCAAGGCCAGGTTGGACAGAGTCTTGGGTGGCATGGTTTAGGGGGACATGTCTGTTGTGGTTTCAATCGTAAATCAGCCACACAGTTTGCTACATGGAGAATCAAAAGAATGGAACTCCCACAGGTTGAGATAAGAGCAGTTTACTAACTACTGTATAACACAAACCACTACTGGTACCACTAGTAATAATAATTACAAGAGAAATACAAGGGAAGAGAATACAACAGCTCACCACATATACCCAGCCCGACCAAGCCAGTGCACCCTCCAC
>JANRGW010014781.1:0-25756 GCA_024733675.1 Psilopsiagon aymara | reverse complement strand
TTTGTGTCTGTACTGCATAAACTTAAAACTGAATAGTCACTATCATTCATAGTGACGGATGTTGGATTACATTTGACGGGCTCACCTGTGTCCCAGGGCAGGTAAGGGAAGTTATCACTGAGGTGTGCTGGGCATCTCATATAGGTACTGTTCTATACTTAGTCTAACCTATATCTTGTAGAGCAGTGAAGAAAATCATGACCTGCAATTAGAAACTGACTGTATTTCAGCAGAGCAGCCTGTGGTTAAATCATGGCAAGGTTTTGATCAATTGAATGGTAAGGTTGGGAATCTTTGCTTTCTGGTCAGTTCTTCAGTTTTCATTTAGCTTAATGCTAGGCTTGTATGTGCTCAGAAATCCATATTCTAGGTGTCTGTGGAAAAAGTGTCTGAGAAGAATGGAGCCAATTAGAACAACTGTTTTTCCTATGTAATAGACAGCATCTTCCGAGAAATCTTTATTATGCAAACTTTGGGTTTGATTTGAAAAATAATAATCCTGATCAAGAACTTTACCTATTGTGAATTCCCATTTTTCAAGTTTCTACCCAAACCACTGCCTTTAATTGTAAGGAACTAATTAGATCAGTTTAAATAGGGCAGCTGTGGGTTAATGAAGAGTACAGAAAGAAGCTGGCTATTGGTAAAGATGAGTGCCTCAATTATTCAGCCATAAGATGACTTTCATGTCTCACAGCAATTTTTGGAGAACAATTCTCTCCTAGGTATTCATGTCAAATTCTGCTGGGAGTGTAAGGGCAGCAGCTGAAAGGGAAACTGGAGGCAGCAATACATTGGCTAGGTCTACTCGATGTGTTGTGGTTGGCTTTTGGGGCTCCTTTGCAAGCATCAAGGTTTTGAATGGTATAGCTACAGGAGGTGCTTCAAGGTGGAATAACTGTAGCTGCCAGGTAGATGGGTGGAGCATATTAAGGGAGGAGATCACAGACTAGAAATCAATGACAATTACATGCTAAACAATTTTTAAAGTTTAAGGCTGTAGTTTTAGTTTTTTCCTTCTTTTGACCCCAGATCTTGACTAGCACTGACTGTAAGAAATCCTGTTATCCTTCTTTTGCAGCTTTATTCTGTGATAAGGAAAGGGATGTATTGTGTATCAGAGGAACTTGCAGTAGGTTGCTGCTAGATGCACAGCTGAGATGGTATTGTTGAGAAGAGTTTTCTGAAGCAGAGGAAGGACAGAAAGATCATTGTCTTCAGCTGGTAGCATTTCCTAACTGTTTCTCTGCCTGACATCAGCATCTGTGAGACACTAGTAGGGCTTTAGGGACTTGGTGCCGGATTTGTAAAAACTCTGGGCCACTTTACGTGACACAGCATGTAAGCTCTACAAGCCTAGATAGTAGAGACTTCCAGAAAAGAAATGTAACTAAAAGAACACTGGGGAAAAAAAGTCCCCAGAAAAAATCATGTCTGTTCTTGGATCCCACGTTGTGCATTTAACAGCCATTTGGCCTTTTTTTCTTCTTTCTCTATTTCAAGTCTGATCAAATCAATAGCGATAAATTGTCTTGCAGAGGCATAAACTAATGGCAAGCCCCCAGTAGTCTATATGCTGACTTCTTGGTTCTGGTCGAGGTATACAAGACTGTAGAAGCAACAAACAGGACAGGTTCAGTGAAGGTCAGAGCTGACAATTAACTCCTCTGCTGCAAATCAAGTATCAGTAGCATATGCTTTATGCACTAAGGCACAACTGAGAGAGACCCTGTGGCCCTGAGCTGTGGATTGTCGTTGTGGGCAGTGAAATACGAGGAGCTGCTGGCACAGCAGCTGTACTGAGGTTGTGATCTCACCTTCCAAAGTACATAGGAAAAAGGACAAGGAAAATCATCACATAAATCACAGCTGTTGAGGGGTACAGCCCCCTGAATTGGGTCTTGAAAGCATAGCTGCTTTTCACTGTCTGTGGTGCAGTAGTGCTGAATAGAGATGGACGAAAATAATAAAGTGGTGTGAAAGAGAGGGTATGAGACAAAATGCAAAGAAATAGGAAATGAAGAGGAATGTCAGGTGGGAGGAAGAAACTGCATATTCCTATGAGCAATACTTAAGATTATAGGTAGTTTGCTTTGAATCTGGGTGGGTCTCTAGCCTTCATTTCTAACAGAATCAAGGACAGCCATCTGAAAAAGCAAGCAAATGTGAGACAATGGGAAGTGGGTTAGAAACTTGATGCTCAGACATGTATATTGTTTCTGGTCATACAAATTTGACCACGTTGCCACATGGTGAGAAGACAAAAATAATCTGACAATGAGTTTTGGATGAAAAAATGTCATTCCCAGGCCTGTCATGAGAGAAAGACCTCTGCGCATTTCTGAGCTGCCCTCAGGAATTAAAGGTACTTGTCAAGCAACAGCAAAAGGTTTTATCAAAGATCTCCAAACATTCCCACAGAAGAATATTTGTCAAAAAATAAAGTGATTATTTTTTTTTTTTATTTCCCATTCACTTAGTTACCCTGTGTAGTACCTTATCCCAGGGCAGTGTAGTATCCTGTTCACTTGAGAGGGAACGTATTTGCTGTTCTTGTTGGCTGGTTCAGGCACTTCCCGGTGTGAGGGAATGCATGCTTTCTCTGTTCAAAGTTAACTTTTACATGAAAATAATTCTATCTGATGGGCATCTCTGATAAATCATGACCTCCAAAAGAAGAACTGTTGGCTACATTTGTTTCTCAGTCCATCACAGTTAAGCACAGCCATCTCTATGCTTATTTCCCTTTTCTCTTCTGATCTGAAAGGTTCAAAGCAACTTCTAGTTAAGGAGCCATGAAACCAGACTAGGGCAGCACGGTGCCACTGTGTCTCTGTGGGAGCGGGTCTTGGAGTAAGCGTAGTGGTGGTCTTCCATACATTTGTGGTTTGAAAATCCCAGCTGAAGGGAGGTAAGCAAGCTCTGAGCAGTTGATTCTTGCAGACAATTGTCCACACTTGACTGCAGGCACCCTAATTCTGCTCTCTGTGACTTGGTCTGAAAGCTGGGGTCTGCTGTCAGTGAGATTTTACTGATGTGAACTGCAGATGAACCATCTGCAATGACGACCTAAAATCCAGGAGTCCTCAGTTCTATTGCTGGCTCTGCTGCAGTTCTTTAGGATAACCTTAGACAGGTCTCAAGTCTTATGAGTCTTTGTCTCCTACCTGCAAAGCAGAAGAGTCAGTTTCTTTTCCTCAGAGTGGCATTGTTTTAGAAAGTACAAATATTTGTAAAGTTAAGTGGTTTGACTGTGCGAGCATTTCGGAGAAGAAACCATAAATATGTGTCAGGCCTATGATCTGAATTCAAACCGGTGAACTAGAAAAATTGTTGACAGCCTTAAACCAACTGCCCTCTACACACATCTCCCTCTGTCTACCTGAAAGATTATTTGTGGAATGTGTTTCTATTTTTCTCTGACAAAAAAATAGAATACCAAGCAAAGAAGCATGACCCATTTCTTTGTCAGGCAAGCTCTAAACCCAGCTTACTGGGATGTAACTGAGGTACTGATAAAAGAAGCTCATTTTAGACCACAATATTCACCCTGCCGCTGAAGAAGAAACAAAGACTGCCACCTTCAGATGAAATGGCGTGCTTTCCAAGGCAAGGTATGTTTATCTCCACAACTTCTCTATGATCTGTAATTATATTTAGACCATACAGCAGAATAGAAAAGTGGCAAATGAGGAGAGTTAGGAACATAACTGATAATTTTATCATGTGAAAATAGAATACACCACTGAAAGTATCTACAAACTCTGTTAATTGTCAATCAGTAGGTCTGATAAGAGCATCACTCATCAGTTACTGTACCACCTTCAGAGTCCTTTCTCTGTGTAATGTGCCATCATGCCGTTCATAACTGTTGGCCATAGGAGTGGACTTACTCCATGCGACTTTTTTCTTCAGATACAGCATGTAGCAATATTAAAGTCATACCACACTGAGCTCTTTATTACCAGAGATTTTTGGACAGAAGCACACAACTTAGATTTTCTGAATCAATAGGCAGATGGTAGCAATTTTTTTCTTTTTCGGTATTTTTTCCGATTTGTCCATTTCAGATTTACATAACTTGTTTTTTCACACATTTGAAGATGAAACATTGATAGAAATCTAAATTTATCTTGGATGCATTCACAACCACCTTTCTTTTTTTTTCCTGCCATGTCTCTGTCTAGACTTCTGCCAAAAAGCAGGAACTTTTACCTTTCTCTTCTACAGATGTAAATACTTTTAAACATTGTGCAGAGTGGCATGACTGTCACTTTCTCATGAGGATGTGAACCCTCATTCACTCCACTACTGAAATACATTGTGTTTCCATTGTCCAAGGTAAGCTGCTCTGCCATCTTCCGGCTACACACTGTGTTACTGTGCATCTCACTGAAATACATGATCATTGTGACTTCAAACTGGTTGTGGTTTTTTACTATTGTTTTCAATTTGGTTCACTGGAACAACGAAGATTAGCTGCATCCGGCTCTCCATTTGACTTCACGTTTTTATTAGTCATTATTTTTGCAAAGGCCTTAATTCCCCTCTAAAACATTTTAATTAAAACAGCAATTTCTCAGTGCCACACTTCATGAGCAGATTTTGCAGCAACTTCAAAGAGACACAGATGTTTACTGAATTTGGTGTGGTGATATTTAAGACTGCCTACTGGCAACAAAAAATTCATAAACATCTCTAAGAAACTTTGCTGTTGCAATGACAACATTTCCTTCTTATGTTTTAGCAAGTCTAATATTTCCCAGTCTCAACAGGCATATTTCACAGACACAGGCATAAGCATTGTTATCAGCTCACAGATACACCATGTCAGATACACTGCTATGGGGTAAGTACCTCCCAGTGGTGATACCTTGGGCTTCGGCAAAGGGCACAAAAGGCACAAACTAACATGGGTTAGTTTGCTGCATAGGGTTATTGGTAGGCTTGGAATAAGGAAACCAAAGTTAAATTTCTGCTCAATTTTCCACACCTTCCTATATGATTTTGAGTGGCCATTTACCTTTGTGTGCCCCAGTTCCTGCTGTTAAAAGGATGATAACATACACTGACTTTTAATCGACTTATTGCCTGGTGGCAGAGTCTATCTCCCAGTGCACCAAGGGCTTCCTAAGTCTAGAGGGTTTTTTAAAGTGCTGTTGTAGTAAAATGAAGAATTGCTAAGGATTTATTCTGGAGGAGTTTCTCCTTACTTGGGGTAGGTGAGCCTGGAGCTGGTCTGAGATCTTGTTTTAGGATCACATCTATGTGAGGATAACCAGGTAGGAAGCGATCCTCTCATCATTGAGAAGATAGGACCAAGGACACATGGCTATGGCAGACCATATTTAAAACACTGACTAGGGTCCAGGTATCTTCTGCGGTTTAGTCAGGTGGCTGTGGCCAGAAAATACATGTTCTTCTTGCTGTGCCATGGGTGAGGCTGGTCTCTATGTGCTAGAACGTATAACATGCTCCTATTTAGTGTTTCCGCACACAGAAGAAAACCAAGTTTCTTCCCTGGCCATTTTTCACTCTGCTACCTTTTTGAAGGGGAAATAATAGAGGCACTTGGAAATAGCATATCCTTTTCCAGTGTGAGCATCACCCAAGGACCAGCACGGAAAGCTGGCATGGAGTATGGCGTGACACATCATGTAGCTGCTTTAATATACAGTGTAATTACAGTGACAAATTTCTGCCTCTTGAAGCATAAGGGACTGAAGTGGTTGCCCTGAAGGAGAAAGAAAGTTAGCACGAGAATTTTGACCAACTCTAGCTTGGGAAATGCAGCACTTCCTCTGTGCTGGATTAAAAGTGATCAGCATGGCCAAAGGGCTCCTGTGAGAGGCAAGGTAAGCAGGCTGAAAGGGAATTGGAAACATTAAAGAAATTAAGCTGTACTGGATAGAACAAGTTTTACAGTTCCTTATTCCTTTTTGATGCAGTAGCATTAGGCATACTGAAAGGTAGATTGTGCAGACTTATGCGTGACAGCAGGATACTTTTCCACATGAATAAACCCCCTGAAATTAATTGGACTGCTCACGAAAGTGACTGGGAATATGAACTTGGCTTGCACATGTCAGCCCTCAGATCTGATCTTTCTTCAGCGATGCAAGAGCCAGGCTGCATGGTGAACAGCAACAGCTTAGCTAGAAACGTGAATTCAAAACCCTAGCAGTGAGTAGATCAATGTCTCTGTGGATGCATCCTTGCTGAAGAGCATCTCACTCAGCTGATTCACCTTAGCAAGAAACAGATTAAAATTAATCTGAAAGAAACTATTCCTAAAATTAAGACATGGCTTAGAAACAGTTTGCTTCCTTCAAACTGCTGTGCATTTGCTGTGCCATGGAACTGCCCATATGTATGTTTTAGCTGGTGGCAGATGATGTCAATGAGAATTAGCCTGACCTGCAACAGAGGAAGCTTAAATTTAGGTTTTTCTCCCACCTGTGCTGTGGGATAAAAGCACACAGACAGGCAGTGCCTTGTGTGTGCGTGTGCCTGAGCATTCAAGGTTTCCACAGAGGCATTCGCTTTACCCGAAATGCTTGTTCACCAACTGCAAACGGGCTTGTAAAAAAACCAAACCATATGTAAAAGCCCTCTCCCATGTTGGTCTGGAAAGAAATAGCTTTGTTGTTGTTTCAAAGAATTAGTGAGCCAACAATGCAAAGCTTTGGAGTTGGTTACTGTTTTTTTACTGTAGTCTCTATGAGCTATACAAAGTCTGAAGACATTGTACGTACAGTACACCTTTAATAAGAAGGGAGCTCACAGTCTACCAAACTCTGCTGAATAAACCTTTAATACATACTGTACTTCACTCAGTAGCTGTCCATCTCTTCTTCATGGAATATCTAACAGCTCTAAAAATATTTTCTTGAAAGAGGATAGAATTATCATTGTTATATATCAATCAAATATGGTTAATGAAGCAAAGCCAGCATGCTAGTATTGCACAAGGGGAAAAGCCTCCAGAACACAAAGTGGAACAACAAATGCCCTCAACATTCTGCCAAAGGGAACAGGAAGCTTTGGATGCCACATTCGTAGGATTCGTGTAGCTCTTAAGCATCCTTGTACTGCAGCAGGTTTGCTTTGCCTCTTCACAGCCACATTTCTCTCTGAAACAAGAAGGGATCTTCCAGACCATTACAAAAAAGAAGAAAAAAATTTACAGCAGCTGCAGCAAAGTGTGGTACTATTCAATTTCTTGAAGACTGAGGCTTTTATTTCAAAATATCATATATTAATATATATATATTTCTATATATATACTTAAACTGGTATAAAGTAAATTGTAGATCCAAACTTAGACTGTTGTTTGTACTTCTCAATCTCGGAAACTTTACCAAAGGAACTATTTTCTTCATTTTTATTTTCAGCTGACAAAAATCAGGGGCATTATTTCCACTGAATACTTGCTTTCACACAGTAAAGCCACTGATGCTGTCTGGTAAACAGTCAAAGTGCAAATAAGAAATCCATTTGGCTTGTAAATGCTGAGATGGTTTTAAACTTTCAATACTTTGTCCTCATAAATCAGCAGGGCTTTCGCTGTCTCCTTGCAGATGACACTCTGTTAGGTCCTTGGGTGGATCTGAAGTAAGAAAGCACAAAAGCATCAGTATATAAAACATGTTATGAGAGAAAAGACAGACTCAGACTTTGCAGTATTTTTTCCTGTTCATGATATAGCTGAGTTTAAATTGCAATATTTGGGGGAGAAGCATCTTCTCTCTTGAGGCTGCAGGGATTTATGGATGTGCAAGAGGCAGACTCTGAGCGAGCTCTTGCCTGTGCCTTGGGAGATGCTGGATGTGCATTGATCACCTTAGCTGGTGGTGTAGGACAGCTTTGGGCATGGGGCCATGCTCGTCCTAGCCTCCCCTTCTCAGAGTGATGCTAGTAGCTTCTGCTAGACAAACACATGTAGATGGATCCATCTTTCATTTGGATCCCCACCAACTTACCCAAAGAAGGGTAGGATAGGGAATGACTAGCTATATAACAGACCAGAAAGTCTGACTGACTTCACCTACTCACCTTGGGTGAGATAACACAGCCTGCAACAGACCATAAAACCATCGCTTTTCATGACTAACACCACAATTGATCTCAGCAAGCACATTAATGGCTTGAAGAGGAAACACTACCGCCCAGACGATTTTAGGGATGCTGAAATAAGAACAACTGACCAGAAGCAAAAATAGTTCTCCCAAGAAGCTTTTGTTTCTTTCCTGCACTGATACGTAAGATGAATGGCACAAAGGGTCGAACTCTTTGCTAGACAGCTAGGTCAGCATTGAAACTCAAATTGACTTGAATATGATCAGGCTCAGGCATTAAATCAGGACTAGAAATCATTAGCTAAGCACTGGGTGATATGTTGAAAAGTAGTCTTGTAGCAAGAGATATTTACTATCATCTTGTGCTCTACTGCATTGAACTGACATCTTTCTTAATTACAGACTGTTATCACAAAAATAGAGGGGTTTCTTCAGCACTCTGAATTAAAAAGACCTGGAAATCATTTGAACTATTAACATAGTTGGATAGCTTAAAACCAGAAAGTAAGACTCTCAGTTTATTTACCAGTTCCCATGTTCTGCTCTCCTGGTTTGTCACTGACAAGCAACCCGGACGCGCTTACTTTCTCGGGGATGAATACATCCTTTTCTTGTTTGTACATTGCCTCAGGTGTTGGTGTGATTGGTGTAGGAGTATGGAATGACAATGGACCATGGGGTCATGGACACCACAGCTGCAGTTTGCTGCAGCATGAGAGAACAATAGCTGCTAAGAAATGTGATGCTCTGGTCCCTCAGGCACCCTAAAATGGTCTGCATTTCTATGGTGGCAAAATGTACGGTGAAACAAATGTCACTCTGGGAACTGTGGCTGTGGGTGGGCTGTAATGGAGGGCACAGGCTGTAAAACTGGAGAGATGCTCTGAGCTGACCTGCTTTGCCAGTCCCCAGGTGCTCAATGCTTTAATAATATCAGCAGAAAAACAGCTTGTTAAAGTATTTAGAGGTGTTATTAATGTGGATTGCAGAAAAATGGAATTTTTGTAGACATCAATCCAACATCAAGAGCTTCTGAGTAACTCCCTCGGTCAGATGGGAAGTAGCAAAACATGGGAGGCATGAAGAGCCACGTTTTCATGGTTTTCAGCAGCTCTGGTTCTTACAGGCACTTAAGTGCCTTTATGGGCACTATCTCCCAGCATGCAGACTGAGACTCTGCTTGTATTGCCCCTGGTATCAGTTGCTGAAATGTAGTGATGTGATTTCCAGCCAGGTCTCAGTGCAGCTCCAAGAGCCCCACATTTTGAAGGAAACCATTGAAATTTATGTTCTTTCAAAAAAAAAGGAGAAAAAAAAAAAAAAGCATTGAAACTGCTCCAAAAATTGAATTACAAAATGCTTTCTTTCCAGTGTTTGTCACCTGCTCTGACCACCAATAGAAACCAAATTGATTTACAGAGGCTCTGAGCTTTACATCTTTGGCTTTAACAACTTAATTAGTGAGCTATGCTAAAGGACTAAACACAGAAAGAAATGTATAAAAAGGAAAATATGCTGGCAAAAAACCTTTACTGGATCTGTTGTCCACGTTCTTCTGGTACTAACCAGTATTCATCGCATCTGAGAACCAGCCATGAAGTAACACACTACACTGTAAAATTACATATACTGTGAATATTCATACATTCTCATATATATATATACACAGACAGAGATGCTTATATGTGATTTACTGTGGGTCTTGGAGAATATACTAATAGGTATTTTAATCCTGAGAGTCATAAACATGAATGTTTTCCCTGTCGGGACAAGAGCAGCTGCCTAAGGTCCATGTATTTAGTGTGAGGAAAAGCCTTCATTAGAACAGTTTACTGCCCATGGTGACTTGCTCTAGCTTTTTGGCTAACCACCACAGATATATCTAGGATATTGACTTATTTGTTTTGTTTCTTCTGCTTTCTTAACTTCCTTAACTACATAAATTAGACATACATGGCCCAATCTTGCAGCCTGGATTGGGGCCAATACAGATTATAGTGTAATCCCTTTCTCTGATGCCATCTGAAATGACAAAATAAAGAAAAAAAAAAAAAAGCCTGTTTCAGGATCTGATTGCTTCTATTATTTTATATTTATGTTGCCAGATTTGACGCAGCAGTTTGGATTCTAGCAAAGTTTCGGGGATTATGAAGTAGATTTTTTGCTTCAAAAACTCAAGAGACGGTTCCTAAGCACATCATGTCACGTTCCCTTTGTCAATTGGGTTCTGTAATGATATTTTAAAGCAACAAAGCAAAATTCTACTGGAAGCAGCACCATGAGGTACTCCTCTCACAAGCTAATTAAAATAACTCCTGTGGGTAAATGAAGAAATATTTTTTTCAGTTATGAGCATTCACTCTGTAAGTATTTAATTTAAATGAAATACAAGGATGCATGCTGAATAGATTGGACCATACATCTGCATATTAATGAAGCTGCTACATTTCTAGCAGTTGCTTCTCGATGCAGGCTATCGCCTAAAACTGGTTGATATGATGAGGGTTGGGGGAGTTAAGAGCAGGACAATTTCACAGGAAAAAAGCAAATGCAATTCCTAAATTATGTAATTTGCAGACAGACTGCAGTAGTACTGAATTATTGTAATTTAACAAAAGTATAACACACTTCATGTTGCTTCCTGCTTCTTTAATGTCACTTTCTTCCATCTTAATTCTCTGATTCAGTGAGAAAGATGTTGCCTCAGTGAAAAGGGCATACAGTAAGTCTGTGAGTTTTTTTGGGGTTTGTTTTTTGATTGCACTGTAAGATATGTACTTCAGGGCACAGACTTATAGTGCTGTTTCACTGTGGACAGATCTGTTGTGAGCATAGAGTTATTTGCAGCCACAAGGACACTGCAAGGAAGAAACTGAGTCAAGGAATCACAGTGCCCTTCATGCTTTCGCCCTTTCTCTGGGAGATGACAAAGAGATAACACACATCCTGTTTTCAGGGGTCACTTACTGCCTTCTGCAAAGAAAACCTCCTAAATTAGTATGTATCCTACTAACTGAATGTGGTGGTAAGATCAGCCATGCCAGAAGGCATTGCTCAAGAACCCAGGGTTGCAATACAAATCATTCATCCCAGATTATATCATACAGGGGGATAGAAAAGAATTCAGATAGCATGGGGATTAGTTGAGATAGAATCTCCTCTTTCAACAAAAGGGCTAGAAGACATGAAAAATTGCTAGAGCTAGGACTGTAGAAAAGGGAAGAAGTCAGGAAATCATGATACTGAGCTTCACATTCCTGTGAATTAGTAGCTGGTTATGAATATGCAGAACTTGTTAAAGAGGGAAAAAAATCTTGTTTGTTTGTTTGTTTTTTTTTTAATTTAGCAGGTTTCAAAATTTATTTTCCACTTCACTGAAAAACAAAATTTATTAATTCTTAAAACGTATTTTGAGTTGACCAATGTGCAATTTTCCTGGAAAAACATTAATTGTGGCATGAAAATGATTTAATGTGTGAAATACAGTAGGTACAGGTGGCAGTTTTACAAAAATGGTTGTGAAATAATTGCACAATGCAATTAAAAACTGGAATCCATTTTTTTAGCACACTTTTTTTCCCCCAAGATAATCTCATAATGGGAGAAGTGTAGCCAGCTCATTCACGCTCTTTTTGCAGCTGTATCTCTGTATTTTTCTACCAATGTATGGTGAAAGTTGGCATCACCACTTGGCCTGTTTTATCTGAATCTTAAGCATCTTGAAGGCATGTCACTAACAGGTGCATGGGGCTAGAGGTGCTCCGAAGACCTCAAATGTAGACAGTGAGTTGAGTGCTCAACACTGATGCTACAAAACACCTGCACAATTGCTGCTGCAGATGTGGCCTGGAACAGCCAAGGAAGGGATGTAGGATCCGGCAGATCCCTTTCATCTAATATTCTTCCATTTACCCCCCAGAAAGGCACTCAGAGATGTGATTCAGATGTGACAAGATCTGTAAGAAAGTGACCTGGCTATTCAGCAGCTCCATCCTGCTGGTTATCAGGCCTGGACCCAGCTCAGCAGCTTGAACCCATCTGAACTTTCACTAAATAACAAGTGCTGGATGACTGGTGAAGTATGCAGTGACTGTTAAGACTTTTGCAGCAGATATGGCAATGAAAAGATATGGGTGAGCAATCATTAGTGACTCCCTTTCCTACTGAGACTTCCTGGGTAGAGACAGAAAGGCGACTTACTCTGGTGGTCTTGATTTTATTGCCAGTCGCACACATCCATCCAGAATTATCAGGCAACGTCTTACATTCCTCTCCTTCTAGGCAGGGCTCCATCTCACACCACCATTTCCCAATCACTATAGAAGCTGGAAGAGAAAAGACAATGTTCACAACTATGTTATATTGAAAAATATCATTAAATAATATCTCAAGGGTCCAACACTGCGTTTTAGAAACAGAACATCTCTTCCAAACCCTTCAATTGAAATTTAGTTGCAAGGTTTCCACATTTGATTACTTGGTTTGCATCTTTTAGTCTCTAAGACAGTGCACTGCTTCCCGTAGTTTCCGTATACACAAGATCTCATCTGCTCTCATGCTGTGACTGCAGGGAATGCTGTGATGGCAGCAATATTCCTTCAGACCAAAGGACCATCCATCTTAACAGCCCATCTTCATGAGTGGCCATTCTGGCCTTTTTGGACACATATAAGAACAAGGCAAGTTGAAAGAGATTTTTCCTAGAATATTCTCCAGGTCTTTCAGACTTGTAGGTCAGGGTACTCCAGAATAAACAGTGCCAGCTTTGTTTTCAGTACCTATAGCTGTCTTTTTGCTGAATTTTTGGAACCCATGTAGACTTTTAGCTTTCAGTGTCCCATGGCAGGGAGCGTTGCAACAAGCAACAGAAGGTAAGGTAATGATGAAGAGCAGTAGCTCAGTTTGTTGAAACATAATTATGAATTTTATAGAATCCATACTATCTCTAGTAGTAACTTTTAATTTCCAAATATTTAACACTGTAAATGATGACAGTGTTTGGATCTGTTGTTTGAATTTAGTTCTCACATATGTTTACAACCTGGAGTGTACCTTAATGAAGTTTCTTGCCTGGGAATTGGTATCTGTCTATATCCTTAACTGGATCTTAATGACATTTTTTGTCTGGGGATTTTGGTCAACTTTAGCTAACCTTGCAAACTGTGACTAGTTGGTGCATGAGCAGCTCTGTCTGTGGTTTGTTTTCTCTGGCAAGAATTACTTTCATGTTTGCACTCATGAAGCCTAACTATCAAAGCTTCTTGCACACTCACTCAAATAGAGATGCTTTACCCATTCATATCATCCCAGAGTTGCTTCAAGGCCATAAAATATCTTTGAAACCGTAGACTACCTTGTATCACACCATTCAGCTCTGGAAAGTGCCCTGTTGTGCATGCATTGATTTCTGGACATATCTGAGTTTATAATGATATTCTTGATTTATTTTTTAGGTAGTTGTTTACGCTCACAAAATCCTAAGGAGACACCCAAAGACATATCTGCAGATGGTATTAATGTGCTTCCCCTTATTTCATAGCTATTCAGAACTACTAGTCCCTTTAATCTCTAACATATGACCAACCTACACTGAAAAATAAATGCACCAAACCCACAATGCTCATAGACTAAAAGGTGTGTATCCCTATTCCATTCCAACATGCAAGAGGAGGCTCTGCATGGACCAGAATGCAGGAGACTGCAGAAGAGAGAGACTCAACAAGGGACAAAAGAGTGTCCATAACACCTGAACTGCATTCTTGTTCTCAGGCGAAGTGAGCAATAGGTGACCATGGCTGCAAAGTTATGTATCATCAGCATTGTCTACAGTTATACTCATCACACTATCTTACCAGACCTGTTATTGTCCCACCTAAGCAGCTGACTTTGTTGTGCTGATCTGAATTTACTAGGAAAGGATCCCCTTTTGACTTGGCTCTGAGAAGAAAACTGCCTTTCACAGGACTTTTCCAATTCAGCATTTTGTTTTCCAGTGAGGACTATGAAAAAATGAACGTCAAGAAGGTCAATTATACATTCATTAATTTTCACTTTCATTTCCTTTAAAGTGCAATTAAGACTTTCTTTGGAAAGGTGAGATATTTATTCATCAGATAAGCTGGACAAACCTGCCAACTGTTGAGGCGCATGGTTGATCTGAGTGGCATATGGTCAAGATATGTGCTGGGCCATGCTGGAGTGCATCCAAGTATAGCAAATAAAAATATATATAGTGCAAAAAAACCACAACAGAATGAAAAGCAATATTTCTGGCCAGCAAATTAATGGGAAGCTACTGCAATTCAGGAATCCAAATTAGTAACTTTCAAAACAGGCCTTTGCTTGGTATATGATTATACAAGCAGACTTGCTGAATAATTGTCTCAGCAAGGATACAGTTTTCACCAGTGAGTTTACTTTAAACATAGGGAGAAACACCTTGTGTTTGAAAGACACTTTAGTCTTGAAGAAGAGGTGAGTAGGCTGGAGCAAGTGAGCTAAGCTTTAATAGACTAGTCTAGACTAGTTTAGTTGGAGGAGCCCTGTACCAATCATCTAGCTCTCTGTGTTGTCTTTCCTATTTCTTCTCACACTTTATACCTATTTTTTATCATGTAATATAACATTTCTCCATATGTACAACACACAACAAAAAAACCTTTACACCTGTGCTTGCAAGGCAGTTTAATATTGCTATTCACATGTCCTTCTCAGAAGGGTATCATTAATGCTGCAAACAGTGGAGAAAGAGATATCTCTCTTTGATATGCATGAAAAAGCACGAGGGCTGAATCTCTGCTCTAATAATAGATTGTGCAGTGGGCAAACTGAAAAACCGAATCTGCTAAATACTGGCCTGCACAGCAATCATCAGAGCAGAGCACCCTCAGAATGTGTGAGAAGTATCCTGTGATACGGAATCAAAAGCAACAACATAATTATTTACTAGTAGCAGTACTGTATCATTCGATAACCATGGAGAAGGATCCTATGGTGCTTGGTACTAAAACCCACACAACTGAATGCCCTGGCCTAGGAAGTTTACAATGCAAAACAACAGTCTGAGATGCATACAGACTGAGAGGAGGCATGGGAAGCAATGCTGTTTGTAGCAATTAAAATAATATAAGTACTTATTGATGCTGCTAAATATAGTCCATGTATTCAGATATTGACCTCAAGAAATACTCAAATGCAAAGTCATTGCTGAACCTTTATATCAACAGATTCATGTGATAATGTGCAGTGTTTAGTGCATATATATTATTTTTATATCACAGTGCAGTACAATCACAGGATGGTATACCCAAGGTCCACCAGTGAGTACTCTTATCTTTCCCTACCCAGTATAGCTAGGCTGGAGACAAGGCTACTTCTATAAAGGAGGAAATTAAGGCTATTTGCAGCTTAAAGGCTCCTATTTGTCTCCAATATGTAAACTGGCAAAAACCTTTGTAAGTCTGAAGCACTACAAAGCTCATTACCATCTAGTCTTCAGCACCAAGCTGTGGCAGGGGCATCCAGCGCTCAATGAAAGTTATTTCCTTTTAGTCTTGTGTTTATATATTTTCTCCTCTATTAAGAGGCTTTTAATCTTTAGGACCAGTTGTCCTTCTTGAGCACTGCTGATCCTTTGAGGTCTATTTGATTTCAAAGCTTTACACCTCCAACTCTGGTTCAAAGAGGCAGAAAAAAAGCTTTAAAATGAATCACAGTTTGCTGTGTTTGAGATTAGGTACACCTGTATGAGGAGGGGAGGGGCGAAGGAGAGCTTCCCTAGGAAATAGAATGCAGCTTTTCCACATTTAGGTTATGTTGCTCTGTGATGTCGTGGTCATGTGAGAGAGAGACTAGTTAGAGTTAAGATGCTTTCCCTCAGGTGTTTTGCGTTCAGGATCTCTCAGATCCTGATAAACCTGAGCTTCTCTGTGACCCAAAGTGCTAATTCTGGATGAGAATTACAGACTTCTGTTAGTCACCAGGCTTCACAGGCTGCGAGTGTTCATATCATGCTGAATTAGATGCCTGCAGCATTTTGGAGCAGTTTTCATTGTCTTCTCACTGTCTGGGGAATACAGGGAGCATGGAGTTTGTCCATGCAAGGCTGCTTTGACTGAGACAGATATCCTTAGACATGGGGGAAGAAAAGGATATGATAGAAAAGAGCCTTGACTACTCCTGCTTTGTTTTGTTTTGTGGGGTCTTTTTATTCCCCAGGTCATTCTAGTGTAAATAAGGAATTGCTTATACCTGAGTTCTTTTCAAGAAAATGTAAATGTCTCATTTATAAGGATATAAAACTCTAAGCATATAACTAATGGATCTGAGGAGAAAAGGAACATTCTTCAGCAAATTCACATCGTTGTTTTCTTTTTAAAACTTTGCTTTCAAACTTCTGCGTGGATTAACAGACAGAAAAGCATTTGGTTGAAGTGCATTTGCTAATCATGTTTACCAGAGAAATAGAATACAGGGAAGAGATCTGAGGATCAAACTGCACGTAAGGAAAGAATAAGAGAATAGTTTATATTTACTAGTGTTTACACAATTGTGTTTCATTGTAAAATGCATTTGCTGCCAAACATAATCCCCAAAGTCTTAGGTGCTTTCAGGGAGCTTCCAGCTTAGACTGAATTCGGTGAGCTTCAGCCTGGAAAGTTCGTAAGAGCCTTTCTAGGTTGCGTAAAGATAGTGACTGAGTTTTGGCTTGTTCTTGTCCATCATTTGGGGCACAAAGGTTTCATGCATGAAGAGAGCTTGCTAGGGACACTTTCCCCTTCAATTTCACTAACAAGTTATTTTATTATGGGACAGTAAAAATGCACTGAATGCCTTCAAATATCTATATCTAAACTGAGGTAAAATCAACATGAGAAACACTAACCATTCCTTCACTCTCCTGAATCAAGCAATATTTGGAAAAACACAATCCATTTGATTAAAATTTCCTTACTTGTTGAAACTCCCAACTTGTTATGTTTCACATTTCTCAGTCTTCACATTTTTGCATTAAACTGCAGCTCCTCAGCCATTCAAAGTGGTGACTAACTGCTGTCTTACAGGTGATTAATAGGACACAGGCAGAGGGTGGTCTGGGAGAGAATGTGTACACACAGCCCTGAGACTTGCAGGCACTTGCTTGTATCATGATTGCTACTCCAGTGTGTATAAAAAAAAGCAAAGACTCCTTTGCAAGTAGAATCCTCTTTTAACTTCTCTGTATTTATATTTAGGAAATGGCTTTAACAGTATGACAAACTATATATAAACATTGTATAAATACAGACATTATACGTAATAGTGTAAGAATATGACAATACTCACAGGGTAATATATAACTTTAATTCATGTTTATAGAAGATCCTGAAATCTGAAAACAGAGCAAAGTATCATCGTGCATTTTTCAATAGTTTAGAGGGAACATGCTATGTATTAAAATGTTCCAAGATTGTTTCTGCATTTGCCATTATAAAGCCACAGCAGCTATCTCTTTTTTGCCTGTGATAAAGTGTACACATTTTGTTTTTACAGAAATAGAATACAAAGGAATAGAGCTATTAGATTGTCCTTCCTCCTGATCATAGGTATCATGTTACTCCTAGGAATAAGGAACAGTTCTTTTTCAAAACCAGTATGACACTCATGGCAGGATGGGAAAGTTGTTTACTGTAAGTATAAAGCATTCCATTTTAATCTAGTCTCCACCACAGACGATTGATATAAATAAAATTTAAGTAGAGAACACATTTCACAGATGCCAGCAGTGAAAAAGATTTTGTCAGCTTAATGAAAAGATATCAATTTTCTCTTTTTATTCAATAAATTGTGAGTCATCTTCTAAATGGATTAGATTAAAGGAAAGTTCAAGCTCTCCGTGAGAGTCTCTTGCACTGATGGAGACTTTTGGCAACGGCAATAGCACAGAGGTAGGTAAAATCTTTCAGGTTACTTTGTTGGGGTTTTTTGGTTGCTTTTTTTTTTTCTTCTATAAAAAAGGTATAAACTGGAATAACAGAATCTGTGACCCTGTGCTCACCTATTCCTTATAAAACAAAATCTCAGAGAATTGAACGAGACATCTGGTTTCTCTTGCTTTATTGGGATGTCATGGGGTGCAGAATGAATTATAGGTGTAGGAACAGACTTTCTAGGAGGATAAGAAAAATGTACTGAAAAAAGGGCTATATGAAAGATATTTCATAAACAGACATAGATACTCTTTACTCTGGGAGTTGTAAAGCAGTAGTCTGGTAAGTTAAAAGAATACAAACCTGAAACAAAAGATTTCAGGTTGAATAATGCTATCTAGGAGAAATACAGGATGTTTCCTACAGAGAGTCCATCAAACTATCTGCTTTAATTCAATCTTAGTCAATTTTAGAAGTATCAATCTAATGCTCACGCAGCGTAATACTTTGCCGGCTTTGATAACAGACCTCTCATAACTTAGGGAAAACTGACATTTCTAGTTTAAAATGCAAGCACAGTGTAATCTGTCTGGCAAGTGATGTCTCATATCTCCCAACTGTCTCAGATACAGTATTGCTGAGTTAATTTAATACTTTTTAATTGTAGTAAACATTAAAAAGAGATCATTATACAATTTTTTTTTTCTGTTAGTATTTTCTGTTCTTCACAGTATTCTCCAGGTATTTAACCAATGTTTTATTAATTCACTGGCAGAAACTTCAGAATGAATTGAAGGATTTTCTGTATTTTTCCATCCAGAATCCTTTTTTTTTTTCATTTCAACATATTCAGCAGCCAGAGTAGTGTATTTTTAAGAGTGGCACATGTATTAACAACCCTATGGGCTGCACTAAAATACACCAATAAGACATGAAAGGGCAGATTAGATGCAAAGAATCCCTGAGCAATTTCCACTTGAGATCTGCATAGACCAGCAAGAAGAATGCTAATTCAACAGCATGAGAAGACTCATTAGTGAAAAACCACTTCCATTGCCACTCTCTAACAGTTAGCATACTGTTAGCTAAACTGGAAAAAATGACATAAGCATGTTGTATACTTCCCTCGTAACGATATGATTAATAAGATGGTGATGGCTAATCACCTGAAAATCAGAAACTCCTGAGGCTTGTTTAATCCCAGCTCTGTTTCTGACTTTCTTTATTACTACAAGTAAATCATCTCCTTGCTATATCACTTTTCCATCTGTAATTTTATTTACTTAACAGGGTAAGTTCTTTTTGCCTTGTTTCCTTGTATGTTCGCCTCTCACCTGTTGAGCTCAAACACTGTACTGCAGCAGTTTGTGACTGACTTTTTTTTCTGCATATGTGTAACAAGTAGAGTGGTGCTTGGGCTGAGCCTGGGTTTCTTAGGTACTACAATAAGAAATAATAACATTAAAGTTATATGAAGTCTGTATTCTGCCAGAAGTTTTTTAAGCATATGACTGATTTTCAGTTGAATAGAGACAGTCTCTTAAAAAGGGGATTTCATATGAAATGTTGCTCAGGCTGGGAGGATCGAAAGCTGCAGCTTTGTCATTTTTCCATGTCTTTCTCTTTGCACCTTTGGAAAAATGTTGCTTAGACATATGGCTGACAGGCAGCCATAACTGAAGTAGACCACAATTTCTCAAGGGTGGCACCTTCATGGTGAGTGAACGTGCATTTTCACTTCCATGAGTACATTAAAAATGACAGTACTCAAGTCCTCTGAGTACTTATAAAGTGTATACAGCTGTTCAGAGTAAAAAACCCCTCAGTTTTGTTAGCTAGGTACACAGATAAAAACAGACAGATTTTAAGAACTGTAGAATTCGCATAATTATCTTGGAGTTGGGGAGATCTCAGAGATCTCGGCAGAACTAAGTACAGTCCAGTGAAAAGCAATCCACATTGTTCTTGGGCCATACAGTCCAATTTGTGAGATCTTCTAAAAGTCTCAGATTTTAAGGTAACAAAAAAAATGAAGCCAATGGATCGTAGCCCTCCTTCCCGGAGATGTCAGCAGATCCCAGGTCAGCTGAATTGTGTTTGGTAGCTGGCTCTCAGCCCCTGCTCTCATTTGCTAATACTCTACTCAAAAGGCGTTGCTGGCTTTTCTAATTATTCCACATTCTACTGAGCTCAGACATCACCAATGCTTGACATTATTCCTCTGATAGCTATGGATCATAGTTGATATTATAACTAAACCTTCCTGGTAGGTTATCTGTGCAGAAACTTGATATCTACAATGGAAAGCAGAGCAAGCCCACACAGTATGCATTTCTGCAGGTATCTGTGGCAGAGAGGAAAGACATGAAATGATAAAATGAATCATGTCTGATAAACTTGTCTCCCCAAAAGCCCATAGTGTATTCGGTGGCCTTCTAGAATACTAGGACATAGCTTTACATTTTTTTCTTGGCAATCCTTGAATTCACGCACAGCAGCACACATCTAAAGCAAGCATTAAGCCATCCACCTTTATTTATAATTTATGTGTGCGAGGTGATTGTTGTTTGACATAACCTCACTGCAAAGACAGTGGGTCATTGGAGAGCAACCTGCTGACACTGAGTGCTAATGAGACTAATGAAAACATGAAATGATTACATTCAGGGAACTGAAATGAATGCAGGTGACAGAGGGTCCCCTCCCAGCCTGTATGGAGAAAACTGATCTTTTGTAGGTTAGGGAGACCCATTGCTGCATATTTATTACTGAAGATTGGAACGGAATCCAATCCATCCCTCGCTGCAGAACAAAACTGAAAGCAGGCTGATAAAATATTTGTGCAGTGTAGCAGTGTTATTTACACCCTATTTGAACTTCTTCTAGATAGCCTAGTGAAAGCTTAATCTTATTGTTATATATTTAATGAAATGCCAAAGAACTGCAGCATAATTATATATTTTTGCAAAGACAATAGGAAGCGGCTTATAAATATTCACACACATGTTTCATACCAGGGTTGAGGACTGGTGTGCCATCAAAGAAGCAAAATGTCTCCATGCAATATTAATTTTTCATTAATAATATTTCATTAATTAAGTAAATGGTTGAGTTGAAATGCAGAGAGAGAAAAGCCAGGCCTGAAGATTAGGATACAGGAGGTAGAGAGGGTATTGGTGGCCTTGCAATGCCATTCCTCTGGTGGCTGCAGGGACGTAAAGTCACATATATATATATGTACATGTGTGTGTGTATAAATATATATACATTATGATCTGCTGTAGTCTTGATGCTGTTGTGGAGATGTTTGCTCACATAACCACGGATTTCTGGGAAATTACTGTGTTGATCCAAAAATATAATTGTTATGCCTTAGTCCCTCATGTTGGTGGAAGAAACACCCGAGAGGAACAATTATTGCCTGCTTTTGCATTATAAACCAATGATCTGTGTTTAGATTCTGATCCAGCAGTTATTGAAGAAACAGGAAAAATAATCCTCATTAGTTTTTGCAGGCTTTAGACCAAATCTAGTGCCTCTAAAAGTTGCATTTGCTCAAACATGAATTCTCTGCTCTGCAGGGTACTGAGTTTAGTGAGGTGGAAGGGAAAAGCTGCGAGATGGGCTCTGAAGAGTGAAAGTCTATGATGAGATTTTGACTGAATGAAGTGCCAGAATCATAGCTTTGCAGCAAAGCGCTCTATGAAAGAACACTGAAAATGAATAAATTATAGAACTCTGATGCATTTATAAGGCACAACAAAGCATGCATAATATATTGGATAGCCATCAATTATGAAATTAAATTCTGAGGTACTGCTTGGGTATAAATAGTGTAGTATTTGTCTCTTGTTGTTTCCAGTCACAAAGAAGATTCCAGGAAACTAATATATAAGGTAAATTCTTCCACTCAATCTACAGAAATGTAATCTACACATAATGTAATTATGTGTTACCAGTCAATGAAATACACAAATTTTAAATTTGTACATTTTTTTTCAGGGGGAAATGATTGTTGTTTGTTTTTAAATGCAAGCTATTATGTTGTCACTGTTTTTCTCTGTGAAAAATACTAACACCCACCATCACATGTCTTTGGCCTGCCTAGTAGTAGTAAAGCTAACTGGTCCATGGTTGGTGATTAAAGGACTTGTAATACATTCTTGGTATGTTCTCTATCCTCTGAAATGTTCTGTTGTGTCCTCCAACCTAATACAATCTGCACATAACTATTACCAATCTATTGCACACATGCAGAAGAACAACAAGCTTCATTAGTTGTTTGTTGGCATGTGTCTGGTTGATTTTCAGAGTGACGTGGGTCAAAGCCCTGATGAGCATAACCCATGGATGATCCAGGGTACTCTGGGAAAGGATGGGAATAGCCTTTTGCCATTGCCTGTACCCACCAACAATTTTCAGACCACATCAACTACAGAAATTTGTTTACAGCAGACTAGTTTGCAGCTGGTGAAGAGTTATTTAAACCCCTTCCAACTTGCACTACAAACTAAAAGAGGTTTTATTGTCCTAATGTTGGTGCTATGAACTTGCACGTGTTGTGCGACTTTATGAACAGAGGTACCAAGTGGCAGTTTGCAAACAGTTTTAGGAGGTAGTTTAGTTAATTTAACTTATCTCTACTGTGGAAAGACAGTGTGCTCCAAATTCTCTTTCATGAATAGAGGATTTCTGTGGTATAAATAATACACCTATAGAGCACTTAAATCTCCACAGACTACCTCTCAAAATTTAGCTCACAAGGGCACAGTTTAAAATCTGTGTGGAAGAAGCTGTTTTCAAAGGTTAAATGCGCCAACTGCCACTCCATAAGCTAATTAGTGATTTATTAAAAGTGTTGTATTCATTCAAACCTCTTTGTTCTGCGCTGTAAGACAAGTCTAATTTTGTTTTAAAGATTAAAGGAACATTAGTTTTTGTAAACAAATCCCTAGCTACTATTGCAAATTACATCATGCATAATCTTGACATGATAGATTTGGAGATATTTCAGTGTAACAATGCCAGTGCAATCGAACAAGAACTGCGAGACTGAACAAAAATTGATGAATCGAGCACACAATACTTTGTATCTCGTATCGTAGCTTAATTACTGTTTCAATATGCATGGAATAAGAGAAGTAACTCTATTATAACAGCTTATCAGGAAGACTTAAAAACGTGAAATTCATGAGTGGATATTAAACTGACCTTAACTGACAAGCTTTTCTTTGAAATTATGTTTTCCTTCACTGCTCAGAATGCTTATTTACTCTGAAACATTTTACAGAGATGAGAAGTCTGTTAATGGGTACTTGAAATTTCATGGCTGCATTGGTATTGGCACAGCTCATGTCTTTTTGCCTCTATTCAATTTAACCCTGAGTTGTATTATTTTAAAAGATGAAAATTCACTACCATTTACAATGGTTTCTCTCCCCCCTTTTTTACCTTGGAGGAGTCCCTGGATTGTGCTTCCAGGTAAGTCTTTGCTGCAAATAATTTATACAATGACCTTACTCTGTTGTCCTTAGAGTGAATAATGCTGGATTTATGCAAGGATCATTATTTCCTATGTAATGCAGAAGATGTGCTCTTGAAAAATAACCAGATGGTAAGAACTGTGAGTCTTAAACTCCAGATACTCCAGGAATCACATGCACACTCTGCTCAGATGATTCTTAGCTATGAAGCCGTAAGCTCTATTCTCATCACAACAAATAGGAGTTAAACATTTTATTTTTCACAAACATCTGTCCTTGTTCTACTTGATCTCATTAATGCTCATACAAAATGAATATAAATGGAGCCTGAGTATGCCCAGCACACTCTCTTTTACAAATCTGAGCATGAATTAGCTTAAAACGCTTTGCAGAGTAGGTTCAGCTCTGTCAGTTGCAAAGTGTATGCAAGCAGAAACCCTCCAAAGATGAATAGCTAAAGAAAGGTGCTGAGAATTGCTACAGTTAGTAGCAAACTGAAACAGAAGTTGGTTTAGATGGAATTCTGTAATACTCCTTGTTCATCTTTTTAAAGCATTTAAAAACAGCACAAGATTCAAACAGCTGGGTTTTCTTTCTAGTCACCTCCACAAATGCTTGATAGTTAAAAGTAAATCAAATAGGAAAGACAACTGGCTAGTGAGATGCCTAATTCTGGACTTTAAGATGTAATCCTCAGGCTAGTAAGACTTTGGATTTTCTGCTTTAGCAGGGATCGCCAATGGACGAGATGACTGATGAAGAGAAGCAGTTGCGAAAACTGTAAAGGTTGGATTTGTGGAGCTAATCTGAACTGTCATTATTCTCGTAGGTGGGCCCATCTTTACTAGTGCTTCTTTTTTATTAACCATCATGAGTTCACAGTTTGAGGCCTTGCATTTGGTCTATTTTGTATGACCATGAACTGACTTTAACAAGTTCTCAAGAAATTCATGTATCCACAACAAGAGGCTCCTTGAACACAGGACAGTTAAGAAAGAAGAGCATAGAGAAGGGGATCGTCACTGGATATCTCTTTCAATTTAATCAGTTTAATTATCCATTACTCAAATTCTGCAGACACATTTCAGTCCTGATTGGCACCTGCTATTTATAATGTTCAATGTCCTTTGACAGACAGCCATGACCATGTACACTAGGACTCAAAAGATGGAAATGTCTATAAAGTGAGTCTTTACCTTAGCAACCAACACTGCAAAACTAAGAACTCCAAAGCAGAAACTTCCCCCCATCTGGAAAAGAATTTCCAGGAATGTTTATCCAGGTAAGTTTTTGCTGTCCTGCTTCTGCCATTTTTTATTTAATTTTGGATTTTGCCTGTCTTCACATAGAAGAAATTCCCTTGTATTATTGAGCTTGATCTGCCATAGAGCTGGAAGACTGATATTCTTGCCAGTACCACTTACAGTATCTGACTTCTCATTTAATCAATCGATCTGGGTGAGTGATGCCTTCTTTCACTTGCTCCATGAGTCTTTTCAGCACCTCTCACCCCTCCTGCTTATTAATTCAGTCTCCACACCTGTGTCCTCAAAGTCAAACTGATGGCTCCTCTCATAAGACACTAATCATGGGTAACTGAATGCCCATATACTTGACTGTGTATCACATTCAGTACTAACCCTCTAAGACAGAAATGTTGTTATTTCACTTTAAACTTTAGGTGCTGATTTTTATTATATCTGCTTCCTAGATACAATGCTCTGTCCCTTGTGATAACAGGCAGCAGAAATGGCTTTTTTACAGAAGGTAGTCTTCAGAGTTTTGTAATTTAACTTGAGATAGAAAACAATAATTTATTATGAGTGTCTTTTGCATAGGCTTCCTGAAATATTAATAAACTCATTTAAATAATTAATACAGGAGTTTTAATAAACTGTTTATATTCACAAAAAGAAAGTAATTTGCAGAAAGGACTGTTCAGGTGCTAGGAAACATGGATAAACCACTTGAATTAAAAATAATGGCTTAGATCCAAAGTTTACATGACCTTTCCACAAGTTGTCTAAGGTTGCTTTCCTAGGGTGAAAAAGTACTTCTGTTGAGCTGGTTAAGCTATGCACTGTACAGGCTATTTTAGGAAGGAAAAAAGCACAACCTTCTATAAAGTTGGAAGTGGCCACAGATGTCATAGAATCATAGAATAGTTATGGTCAGAAAGGACCTTCAGATCTAGTTCTAACCCCCATGGTATGGGCAGGGACACCTCCCACTAAACCATGCCACCCAAGGCTCTGTCCAACCTGGCCTTGAACACCACCAGGGATGG
>JANRGW010014780.1:0-24878 GCA_024733675.1 Psilopsiagon aymara | reverse complement strand
CCTTTTATTTTAAA
The DNA here is from genome assembly GCA_024733675.1 of Psilopsiagon aymara. Classification (NCBI taxonomy): domain Eukaryota; kingdom Metazoa; phylum Chordata; class Aves; order Psittaciformes; family Psittacidae; genus Psilopsiagon; species Psilopsiagon aymara. Next base: position 24,864 of record JANRGW010014780.1, on the reverse strand, counting down.
ATCACCCAGAAGCCAGTGGCAAACTCTGGAGCAGAAATGGGATCTCATCAAACCCTGTAAAAGGAAGCAAAGCAGGAAACACCAGACTGCCCAGGTGACACCAGCATGACCCTAAAAGAGGTTAATAATAATTTTCCAAAAAGTCGCAGAACTAATTGATTAGAGCGCAGGGAAAAAACCACTCGGAACTCACAGGTTCAAAGCAACATTCAGGAGAGCATTGTTTAGATAAACTATTTGATCCCTAAGGGCTTGTTTCCATCTCATTTCTTCTTGCACCTCCTCCTCCTCCTCATGGCTTTCCTCTTATTCTAATGTTTCAAATCCCTGCTCCAGAGAGTGAAAGACTCTACAGATCCCTGGTGGACTCCTGAAAAAATAAACAAGAGAGAAAAACAATGCAGCTTTCCCTAATCTTGTTCTTGGAAACATCTGTGCCATTTAATCTGAAACATTAAAACGAAAAAATCAGGCTAAGACAGACATGGAAAATATCCGTATAAACAGCTCAAATTTGGCAAAGTTAATTCAAATGAAAATAGAGCCTTATAAAGGGATCTCTTAGGAAACCTTGAATTTAAGAGGAGGGAATTTAACAGCTTTGCATGTAATAAAAGTCTACATAAAACCATTATAATGACTCTGCATAACAAGGGTCACAGCAACGTGTTATGCATTTTTTTGTGGATTGTATGGCCTCTCTAAGCTCAATCTATATGCAAATAAGAAATAAAATATTGTCCAGACTTAGCAGAAAACAAATTAATAATGACAAAATAAAGACAAGTCTGGCGAAAACCTAACACCCCAAGCCAACCATTACTTTAAAAGCGAAGGAAATAAAGGAGGCAGTTTTTAATTACTAGCAGTAATCTGCATGAGTAAGAATTTCAGTCTAGAAGAAAATAATGCCACAAACTGGAAATGCACAAGCTGTGTTTTTTGGTTTAGAAGCACTTTCTTTCCATTATTGAAAACCTACAAGTAGGATTCTCCAGCAACAATGTTATGTCTATCTTGAAAGATGAACATGTGACCTCAAAATCTATCAGACACACTCTATCAAACAACTAAAAATCTTCACAGGCAAATCACTTAGAAATGCATTAGGTATTAAGTGGAATGCATTTGCAAGAAATTCCAGTAACTCTCAGAGCTAAATGTTTCCTTATCTTTTTGTTTATGCACAAAAGAAGATAAAAATATTTAGAGGAGAAAGAAGTTATGAGCCCAGAACATGTGCAACAGGAAACCTAAACCTGAACACAGTTGAAGGATTATCCAAAAGGGACTGACCCAAAGAATCCCTCCATCACACAGCAGTTGAAGAGGAAAAACAGGTGGGACATAGTGACATAAAACAAATCTACTGAGTTTCCTGGGAGACTCAGACAACATTACAGGAATATTCCAGAAAAAATGTATTTTATTTCTAATGTGTTAGAAATAAATGCCTCTGTTCTGGTACCCAGCACATAACCTAAGGAGTGGGACATGTAGTAATTAGTACTGGGGAATCAAACCACTGCAGAGATGCTCTTCATTCTTAGAATTGTAACGTCCCCTGAAGACTGGGTACAGTGAGTGGGTTATCTTGGAAGCTTGATTTCTCCCTCTCTAGTTGCATGCAGGAAGCTCTTAAGGATCTTTACTCTGTCTTCCAAAGGGAGTCAGCAGCAACAAAAATGTAGTCTCTGAGCAGCATCTGGCTACTCTGAAATGGCAAAACTTTACTGACCCCCTTCTCTTTAGAAAACAGCTAATCCCTAAATCCTACCCCCGAAAATTATTGGAGTGGTTAAATCTTGGCAGAGCTGTTTCAGCCAAGGCACAATGATTTTTCTCACTGCAGTGAAAGCAGACAGATAAAAATCAGATCACTCTCAGCTGAAGCCAGTAAGAAGCTATTGGCCCTAGTTTAAGTAGTTCAGAGGAGTAATTCTTATAAGAGTTAGACAAGCAGCACTTGACCAACATCAAATGCCAGTCAGCTGCACCTACTGCAGACAGAGGTTCCTTGAAAACCACAGCGATGACCTGCTAAGTGATACCAGAGTATGAGATATGTCTTGTGATAGTATGTGTGAATTTTGTGGTAAAGAATGAAGCTCAAACGAATTCCCTCTCTCCTGTAAAATTTGGAGGGCTGTCAGTTGCCCCTTAGGTTACAAAAGGAAATGAAAGTAAAGTCTGAATTTTAGGACAATGAAATTACAGTCCCTCCTTACTCCCTGTCCCTAGTAATACTGTACATGTCTGCTTCACAGCTGGATGAATAAAACTTAGAATCTAAATCAGGCAAAACACGTGCCATATAAGCCCTGCAACAAATAGGTAAGTACAGCCCCTTAAACCTCCTAGCCACTGCTCCCCACTGTTCTTCAGTATTGATTAAATATTGCTGTTTCCATACACTATTTGGCCAGGAAATTATATTATAACAAGGAGGGTAAATTCATCTTCCTGTATAAACTGTGCTCATTTGTTAATTTGTTCTGACATCCAGGTGTTTGTCCGGCTCTCACAGGTAAGCACTGAATCACCCAAGAATGCGACTCTTCCCATTGGACCACAGAAGAGTCTCTGCTCCCGTTTGTTCAGCAAATGCCAGTTTCTCAGTCAAACCATAGAAATCCTACAGATACAGTGGAATATATTTCCTTCAAATGGGTTCCTGAAAGTCTGTTTTTGTCATAAGTCTCTGGCAGTGCAACTTGGAAAAGCCAAATCAAATTTCTTCTTCATTCATCACAAAAGCAAAAATCAAAGCCATTGTTAAGACCAACAGAAAGTTGAAATTTTAGTCAAGTGATAGGCTTTCCCCTCACCTTATCAAGTCTGTGGAGTTACTTTTTTATGAGAGTCTTTTTATCTTCACTGAAAAAAAAAAAAGACAAAGTTATTATTCATTTAATCACAGTACTTGATTTGCAATAAGGTCATATACAGTGTCTTAAAATTCCTGGAGAACTGCATGGCTCTGAAGCAGAGACTGAAACAGGATCAGTGTCTGGTTCTACTTATCCCTTTCTAAGGTTCCATTTTCCCTAAGCTGTGGCTTGGGTTGCTTGGCATAAAACTTCCTACTTGCAGTGCTTATCAATGTTTTCAGCCAAGTACTGAAGGTGGGTTACAGTTAGCAGACTTGGCATCTGAGTAAGTATTCTAGGCTAAAAAGCAAAATTTAGCTACTAGTTTGGGGTCCATCTTTTTTTTTCCTCTCATGTAAGACCAGACATAGGCCATTTTGTATGAAAAACTATTCATGTGCTTAAAGCTAAGCATAATTTCAAGGAACTCGCTGTTTGGCACATATAATTTTTTTGCAATATGACTTTATAATAAACATATATACCGTATTGCTTCCAGTTTTGCCTCATCAACCCCTCCTCTCAGACCTCACAGAACAAAATGCATGTGGAAGTTACCCAGGCAACAAAAACAGTGAATCCAATTTCATATGTTTTATATGTGAACCAAAGAACTTGTACGTGTAGTTGGATACTGTGTTTGCACAGATCTCCAATGGAAAACAGACGACGCATGCCTCAAATCCTTACAGAAAAGGGAGGTTCAGATTTAAAAAAAAAACAGGGTGGTATGTGAGACCACAGTCTAGGTCATTATATCACTGTGTTAGCTGTAGTGCTGTAGTACTTTTCATTAGTAGCTCATGAGAGGGTCTTCAGGGACACTATGTAATTCAATGTGCCAATACTGGGTATGCTAAATGGAATATTGTAACGAATATTACTCTTAGTTTCTGTTTATTTTCAGACTATGAACTCAAAGCAACTGAACTGCTGCTCTGGAGTCTGAGAAAGGTAAAAAGGAAACTAATGGACCATGCAAACTACATCCACCCTTACCATGACGTTTTGCAGGAAGACTCTTCACACAAGGCAAAATTAAATTTACATTCCTATTGAGATATAAACATTTTAACATTTTATTTTTAAAATAAAGCCATGTCTTTCTATCCTAAAATTGATATTCTTAGTTTCACTGTTTTAAAAAGTACAAACCGGATTAGATGGAATGTAAGTTGTGTGTAGTTTCATGGACAACTACAATTCACCAAAAATAACTAATTCCTAACATACCAAGCATGTCTCTCCTGGATATGCTGCTGTGAGTTTCCATTTTTCTTGACAGAGTTTTGAGAGAATATAAATTTTTGCAAATACTAAACGCAACTGCAAAAAAAGATTTTTTTTTATGGTTTACAGGAAACAAAACCCAAATAAAACAGGGAAAAGAAACCCGAAAACAAAACACCCAAGACCTGAAGCACTGTCAGCTTGGTCTGCAATATATTATTTTTTAAAATAATTTGGTTATATTTCCAAATATGCTGTCACTTTGACTTAAAAAAAATATTAAACTTTTTATTTCAAAATTTCTGTCCTATTCTAGATTACTTTGAAATTTGGGTAATTTGGCGTTATATAGTATTTCTTTAAAGAGTATGAAGTTTGTATCCTGTGCTCTTACCTCTCCTGTTGCAAGTGGTAATATATATATTGCTATTTCCAAGCAGTTTAACCTGAGAAGGATAATGCAGTGCTAGTGCCTGCTCTGTCATTCGATTATCTCTTCCTGAATCCTTGCCAGTAGACATACATAACATGAAATCATTCAAACATACAAAAAGAAATAAAGGAAAACATCAGAAAAGCAGAGTGCTTAGGTTTCAGACCTTGATCTTGCCATCTGAACCCTGGTTGAAACCATAAAGGATTCAACCTTGCTATGATATTGGCCTCTCTACTCTAATTCACTGCATGTCTGAAGATGTTGGAAACCAATAGCCCAGTGTGAATGAAGTGCTGTTTTTGCTTTGTTTTTTTTTAAGTGGGTTGTCTGTTAAAACAACAGTTTCAGACCCACCTCAAAACTTGTATCATACCCACTTATCTCAGGATTCTCAAACTAAAAATACTAAGACTGCAGAAACAACAGATACTGTTATGGGTTTGTTTGGTTTTTTTTAAAAAAAAGAGATGTACAAGATGTACACATAGAATAGTCCACTCAAGCATTAGAAAGGAGAATGGCAGAGCTTTGCTTCAAATCTGTTCTTTTTCCTGGCTGCCAATATATTGCACCTGCACTATACAAGTACCCCTCTCTTTATGCTTTCTCAAAGGCTTCCACTGTTATACTCAACAACTTCAAGTCTCTTTCCGTATACCTAACACTGGTACTCTTTGAGCTGTGTTATCCTATATTGTTCCCATCATGATGGTACTGTGTATATCCATGTTGATGCCTGTACTGGGCAAAAATCAATTGCCCATTTTTACCATGGTAAGAAGAAAATAGCAGTTAAGATAAACAAACTGCATGAATACAGTCTATCCATGATTTCTCATACAGGATCTGAAGTGAATGTAGCAGATTTTTCTGATGGTGACAGCAGTGCTGCAAAAACCAGACTTGTTCAGGTCTCCCTGTCCTTATCTAATGGAGTCTTGACTACTACATGAAGATTAGTGAAACTATAGTTTGTGTATCCAGCAGGCATCTTCCTTATGTCTCCATGGATCACAGACAAGAAGAATTTAACATGGCCTTCGTACATTCCTGATGTACCCTTTTCACCCTTTTCAGAAATTCTCATTTGCAAATGAAAGAAAACATATCCTAAATTGATACACCACTATTCCTGATATTCTTATCAAGCCACTCAATGGAAATCTGTGAAGATGGTTGAATAGTCAAGCGTATGATTCCATTTTGTTCGTACTTTATGTGTGAACTGTTCTCACATACCCCCTTCCCTAACTGTGGCCCCTTAAGATGCCAGTTTTCCAAATGCTTGTAAGAGCTCTTACACATGATTCTGGGAACAGCAACATGGAAGCTTATGCAGTGATTTGTCAATACTGAGAGAGAAGACAGGGCTATGCAGAGCACTGCAGTCCTCTTGGAACGATTTAATACAAAGCGACGGAGACCATCACCTGACTTAACAGTCTAGAGGGATTGAAAGTTATTTTTCCTGAAACAAGGATATATGAAGAAAAACCTCCTAGGTGCCTATTTTCCCACACCCCTACTTCAGGTCTGGGTCCTTTGAGCCAACAACTGTGAACATCAGTTGGTCATCCAAATCCATTTTCATTTGTTTGGTGCATATCTCTGATACCAACACTTTGAAACAACACACCTCAAAACTCAAACCTAGGCTTTGTTACTTTTTTCTTGTATTTCTTACACAATGGGCCCTTCCATTGTCACTAGTTAACAGGAAGATCAGACATACCATGTCCTTCAAAACCTTCCTCTTATACAAGAACTTTTTCCAAAAATTACATGTATTCATTTTCTACCTCTTTTCTCTGAAACTCCTGCTCTCTGGGCCACCCACTGCCCTTTAGACAGTGGCACTTACCCAGTAACTTGCTGAGAAAACTTTTCAAATGCTGGCTTTTCTGCATCTGCAGCTTCCCAGATGCTGTTCTTCTACCTACTAAAGCCACTGGCAAAACTCCATACAACTTCAGTGAAAGCAGAATCAGGTTGCTGATGGATAACTGCCCTTCTTCCACCAAATCCCAACAACAGATACAGAGCTGGTAACTGTGTGGGCCAGTTATTTTTCTCTATTGTATTATAAGAACACTGCAAAAATATCTTAACTGCATAATGCTGTACGTGTCTGTAACACTATATTTTGAATCTTACATGAAGTACTTGGCTTCTTCCATTTTATTTCTTTTGATTTCAGGTTCACATGCCAACAACCACTTGCAGAAGAAAAAAGGACCGACTCTACTGGCCAAATGAAAAAGTACATTCCTGATATGGCATCCAGCTGAGAACTTGAGTAGGAAGCAATACACTCAACAGGCATCCTGTGTCTTCCTCCAACCCATCATCCCACCAATTTTCTGTTCTCTCAACACTCTCAGAGACTAGGCATCAGCAGTTCCTTTACAGGATGAGCTTAGTCCAAGCTATTTTATTACCTTAACCATTTGTTTGTATCAGCGGTTTCTGAACACAACCCTACAAAGGCACAGATAGAGAGGAAAAGGTTTGAATACAACAAGCTGGCCTGAATGTCAGCCTAGAATGCATGCTGAACTAATTTTTGAATTACACATTTATGAAGTGTGTCTGCATCTTTCTCTTTTAGTGCGTTGTTAGATTGTTTTTGTTCACCTAGTTCTACACAGTTAATGTCAGGTGCTAGTATGCCCACCAGAATTTCCCTATGGTTCGCCTCTCAAGTAACAGCCTCTTTTTGGAGTTCCTCTCTCTTGTCCTGCTACAACAGCAGACATTCCTGATGAGACTGACTGCAGTAGTCCTTGCAGGAATCTGTGTCTGTGATGCATCTACAACCTCTAGGAAGACTTGCAGGCTTTTCTGAATAATGAGACATTTATTTTGCTATGACTGACAAACTTTGCTGAAAAGTGGAATAAAAATACAGGCTCAATATTGGATATAATCAAAATGGCCACCAAAGTAAACTCTAGAAGTGAGCATACGCCATGATAGTTAAGACCTGTGCTGTGCGCCTCCACCAAAACACAGTGACCCTGGACCTGTGAGTTCTCCTCAATCTATTATGGAGCTGGACAGATAAACAGGGGAAGTTTGACTGCTCTCATCAGAGATTTTGGTATGCCTTTAATCATCCAAAAGTGCATTAATTATGGAGACAAAAATCAAGTTTTTAACTTGCCAAAATGTTATTATGGAAAATCTAAAATACGATGAAAGGTAGACTTACATTCCTGTAGGCTTGCTTAATCACAGATAAATGTTTACTTGCCAATGAATTTCAATGCATGTGTCATGATGTTAAGGGCACATTTTAATGGAACTAAGATTATCCAACCAATATTTGTGAATTTGCAATGTTGAGAAATTCTAACTGTTGTTTTTTATTAGTAACATCCTATTGCAGAAAAGGCAACAGATCAGTCTGTGCTCTATCCATTTTCATCTTGGGCCAAAACTGTCTTCATTTATTCCATGTGCAAATGAAGTGAACTGTTAAGTCAGCTAGACAAGATACCATGACCACTCCTTGCACATCTGCCACATTGAAGTATAGTTACATAAAGATGAGTGTGCACTTTTATCTATTGTCATAAGTCAAAAAGAACTAAAATTACTTGGGGTTTAATAAGTTTTTATAATTTTATTATAATTGTTATCTTAGATAGTTTTTATCTTGCAAAATAATCACAGTGGGTCATAGTCTGGATTTTAGCTGCAAACCCTATCTGGAGTTCTAATAAAGCCTAGAACTAAACAAACCCCAAATTCAAACAAACAAACAGACAAACAAACAAATTAACAAGGTCTTCAAGATTTTAAGGAAATTCCAAACATGACAGACATTTTGTGTCTGGGGTCCATTTTGGTACAATACCCCATAGGAGCCTTAGCAGATATAGAGTTACAGATCCTAGAGATTTTACACACAATAGCTCAGTAGTGGCCCACAAGGAACTCAAGAAAAACCATGTGTTTCTGATTCAGGTCAGCTTCACAGCCCCAACCTGGCATCTCTATAAGTAAGCTTACCAAAAAGTCTGTGAGGATATCTCTGCCAGAGATGTGGTACCATGTCACAAGAGTAGCAAAATGTTATACATCTTCGTCAGAACCACAACCACTGTGAGATGCTGTGCAGGTATCAGAGCTTCCTTTCTTTAGAAGCCTTGATATTTCATGCACAAATCTCCTCAGGTTGACCACACACCTATTTTGTCCTCCTCAGCATTAACAGAGAAAGAATCTCCCCCCCCCCCCAAAGTCTCACCATAATTCTTTGCTTTTTCCATTGCACTATCCCAGTCCCACAGGAGACCCAGAAAGAATCTTACCCTACAGTCATAACAGGAAAAAAATAAGTGCACTTTCTCAGGACTACTCCCCATAGGGAAAAATCCTCTTTCACACATTCTTTGACATCTAAGCAAAACTTCTGGCTGCTTCAAGCAGCCCGGGACCTCACTCTTTGTTCTGTAGAGAATACCGGTGTAACTGAGAGGCTACAAAGAGAGCCCAAACAACAAATACAAAGGAGAGAAAAAGAGTAGTTTGACCACTGAGAAAACATGTGATACAGCATGATACCAGAACTGGTTTTCCTCATGACAGAAGGGCACCAGCCTCACTGTGGCACTCAAGCAGTATTAACAATAATGCCAAAGAATATGCAATAATGAGGAACAGGATTATGTGCTTTTCTGTGTTTCACTATGGGGCAAGAGTTTCCAAAACAAATGTTTCAAAGGCAGAAATGCCCATGCAAACCACTGATGTATAACTGAGCATGCTGAGTGATAAATAACCATCTGGGAATTTGCTCTGCAGTGTTTATTTCTCTACAAGCATTTTTAAATTATAATTGAAACCTAAACTCAGATGCTTAAAATTTCCTTTAGAACTAGATAACCATCTTAATACAGCAGATTCCACAACTCTGCAGTGGGAGTGCCTTAGGAACTGTGACAGCAACATCAACCAAGCATCCTCACAGCCTCCAAGTGAATCAGGACTGGAAAAATAATTCTGACTTCAGTCCTCTGAGTCCCTCTGCATGCATGCTGTCTTTCTCTCCTTATCTCCCAGAAAGCCAGAAAAAAAACTATCAGAAATTGTTATTCAAGTAGAGAGGCAAAGATCCTGAACTGTGCAGTAATTAGCACAGTGAAATCTCTTTGTAGCATTTGCATGTTTCTACAGCATTTTACAGCAGGGTTGCTACCTATGAACTACAACATGGTGGTTTTACAGAGCCTTGGCTATGCAAAGAATTTTTTTCTCATACAAATGCACGCCATTTACATTATGAAGGGAGATCATAGAATCATAGAATGGGTTATGTGAATGGCAGGGTAAGGGAAAGAAACCACTGGACATCATATAGAGAGATGCAAAATGGCTGGACCATACCAGTGAAAGCATGAAGGCATTTCAACAGAACTACATCCTATCAACTTCTAAACCTTTGCCAGACACCATGAAGAAAATTAGTAACATTACAGACCAAAAAAGTGAAAAGACAAACCACACTCCTTGCAGCATCTGGATACTCAAGCAGTTAATGACAGACTACTTAATGTAAAATGGTGTGCCCATTAGTGAGGCTAATGCGACTTAAATGACTCATACAGTACAATCATGGGGTGTATGTAAAACTGGAAAATAGACATTAGCATTCAGGAAAACATGAGAGACATACAAATGTTAGCTGGTCCTGGAATGCTGAGAAATTGGCTACTTCGTTTCAGTAGTTCACAAAGTAACTGCAGCACCTCACTGGTGAGGTGTGTGAGAGAGGAAAATCAGAACTACACAAAGGACATAAGACTGTAAACAGTAAGTAAGCCACAACAGTTTCCAGCAGCCTACACAGATGAGGCCGAACATTGGTCTTCATTCAGAAGTGCTGGACAAGACCTTGAGCAACCTGGTCTAGTGGAAGATGTCCCTGCCCATGGCAGGGAGGTTGGAACTGGATGATCTTAAGGTCTTTTCCAACCTGAACCATTCTGTGATTCTATGATACTATTGGCTATTTACAAAAGACTATGAATTAAAATAAGTTAGCACTTTTTGTCTGTTTACAGGTTGTAGAGACCTTCAAGGTCAAGAATAGGCTAGGCAAACATATGAGACCTGTAACTTGGTCACAATCTATTTGAAATTACTGCTTTACACTTGCATTCCTCCTACTCTGATGATTGCCCAAGTCGCATGGTTTCACCTTACTGGTTGAACAGATAATTCTTCCAAACACACACATGTGAAAATGAGATCTGAAAATTTCTGGTGAGAATTCTAATACACATGTATGTTCACCATTCATGATGTTGTTCAGCAGTCTCCTTTCTAATTTTTTGCTTTGAACACACAGTGGTGGAACACTAATAGGTGGCATCATAAATTCTGTGTAAAATTTTGTATTTTGTTTAGAAATATATTAATTTTTATTTTTTTTTGTACGGAATCTGACCATTTTTACTTCTAACAAAATCTGGTTCTAACAGAATCAATAGGAATCATCAGATTAGAACGCCACTTACCAAACCATTTAAACAATCTCTAACCTGTCTTCCAAATCCTCCTGTGATATTTTTTCATCTTTCAGGAAACAATAAACCTACACAAACATGTTGCTAAAACAGATTTATGAGCAGGGTTGCTATATGAAAGAAATTGCTTACCTTTTTACTTATTTAACAGAATAACCCTACATGAGCAAAACACAGTATTTTTCAGTGTCAGATGAAATAACTTCACTTTTTTTTTAATGTAGTCTGATTAATTTCACTGCAACTTCTTAACAGTAAAGTATTTGGAAAGAAAAATAAATATATTCTTATAAAATACAACAGCATGTTCTGTAATAATAAACATTAATAGGAATGATGCTGCAAAGTTAGATAGCATTGTGTAACTTGTATTTTCAGAGAAAAAAGGAAATACTAAGTTTCTAGGACATGGGATACTTTATGAAGCTTCTTCAATCACAAATCAAGTATCAGCTCTCCGTACATAGTTGGGAAATCACTACTGACTGCTGTTGCTTGGTGGATCTTCTTCCTTCCGCTCAAATTATTAAAAGCTAGTCAGTAGGAATTTGTTTGCTTTAGAGGGAAAACTGGAGAAAATACGTATTTTCCTGCATTTCATTTCCAAACACTTAATTTGAGCATTAACAGAATGCTGCATTCTGTGACAGTTGTACGAAAGGCAAAGAAAAAGCCAAAGGGAGAGTACTCCTTTTCTATCTCAGAGCTCAAAGCTTCCTCCTTGCTGATTTTGTCCACATTCTTCAAATCTAGTCATTCAGCTCAGCTTACCTATTCCTTTAAAATGCTGAGATAATGTTAATTTGACCTACACAACCCCCTAACATTTATTCACATTGGGCATTTAATGAAATTGAAAATGCAATTTAGATCTGGCTTTTCAAATACTCTGCTACTGAACCAAAAGTGAGCTGTTAGCACAATCGTCACTGGAGGAAATCTGTGAGGGTTTACATTCAGAATATATATATATACTACAAACACAAACACACTGTATTTGGAGAAGAGTGGAAAGACCATCTATGCACTAAGAATAACAAAACATTTCCATTTCCAACTCTGAAGTTACACATTTCAATCTTAATCTAAGACAAATGTTTCCCATTTAGACAAGAAAATGCTTTTGGAATTATAAGAACAAAAGTCAGTTTTCTGAGTGTCCAAAGCTGAACTCACGGCTGGACAGTTCAAAGTTTGTATTTTCTTTAATTGTAATTTTATAATCTTGCAGATTATAAATCTCCATTAATTTGACAGTCTGGCTTTATGCAGGTTTAGTTTAATATGCTGGTATGCCGTATTTGACTCAGGAGTTAAAATAAGTTACAACAAAGCTCCGAAATCTAACAAGTTCCTTCATATTATCAAATTTTAGCATGTTTTTAAAAATCTGCTTACCGGATTTAAAAGGTCAGCTGACTTGACTTCTCTTATTACTGTCTCCTCTGGAGTTCATGCTTTGTTCACACTCCTGGAATGAGTATTAGCAGAATATGATTTAAAGGTTTCACTCCTGTGAACTTACAAAGTCCTTGGATAGAGCACATAACTCTCACATCTTAAGACTGGAGACTAGCTTCAAGAGACGGAATGAAATGCTGAAATATGCTACAGCAGTGGACATACCTTAATGTTGCAGCTTGGTGGTTTACACCCTTTTGCACCATTTCTGCACCCTGTAATGCCACTTTTTATCAAAGTTCTGTTATCAAAGCTCCCTTCAATTTCTCGTCAGCATAGGAGTATGTTCTAGGATCTGGATACTGTTCTCCCTGTGTCCCCCAAATGAGCTACAAATTTTTGCCACTGTCCAGATAGCTGCAGCAACCTATTCTATGGAAACAACGACCCATGTTCTGTTTTTCTCTCAAACAAGAAGACACCTGACTCTGTTCCCTTCTAAGCTATTTATTTGCCTTTATGTCTAGTGCTTCTTTTCTCCAGAGAAGACTTTCTTCTAGCAATGCATCTGTTTCTGCAGCTTCAAGCCAATACTGAGCTGAATACTGAGTCCAACTCCCTGTTACTGTCAGAGAAGTCCAGCAGAGAGCTTCTGCCCTTGGTCAGCCTATTTCCCCCCCGACAATTCCTCTTTGCCTTGGAGCACTTGTCTCCCAGACATAGTCTTGTGAATCCAGGCAGTCTTATCTTGTAGTCAGACAGTACTTTGGGCTTTTTTACTGCAGTGGCCCTCTCGCTGTCTATATTTGATATGATAACCAACTGAGGGAATAAAAAGTAAAGGAGGATCTTATCAAAGGAAAGGAGGAATCTTACCAGTATGTATAAGTACCTGATGGGAGGGAGTAAAACAGTCAGAGACAGGCTCTTCTCAGAAGTATACACTGACAGAACAAGGGGCAATGGGCACAAACAAAAATACGGAAAGTTCCATTAAAATGTAAGAAATATCTTTTTTTTACTCTGAGTGCGTTCAGACATTGGAAAAGGTGCCCAGAAAGGTTGTGGAGTCTCCACCCTTGGGAATATGCAAAGCACAACCACATACGGCCCCAAGCAGCTTCCTCTAGCTGACCCTGCTTTGAACACGCAGAATGAGACATGCTCAACCTCAGCTACTCTGTGCAACTCTGTGATTCAGTGACAAAGATGGGTAGGAACAGATGCAGATGCATGGAAGGAGAGGAGAGATACAGAATGAGAATGAATGAAAATACAGATTTAAATTATGAAGGATAAAAATACACTTTAAAAAGACAGAGAGAGAATAAAAGAGGCAATATAAAGGAACAAAAAAATAGAGAGAAGCATGGCAGATTTGACCAGGCAAAGCTAGAACTTCAAGGTACCACTACTTATTTAAACATCCAAGTCAGCATTCTTGCTGAACTGAGAAGTCAACCTGCTGGGATTGTAAAGTTTTGCTTGAGCACTTCTCAAGCTACCCATCAAGTGGGTGACAACCTAAACATCAGCAAGGTGCAAGGAATACACTGAACAAATTTATCAATGTGAAATGCCTAGAAACATAGAAGAAATGCCAAATTCCAGAAAGTAGAGAAATCTGCATGAGGTCTGAAAAAGACTGCACATATTCTGGCTCTTGCTTCCACCTGCTCTAATCCATATTTCCCCATCCCTTACTCCTCTCCCTGCCAATTCGGGTAAGCAGGTAACACTGCCACCAGGGTACTGTTCTGTAGGAACAACAGTCCATCCAGAGGGACAGGAATGATCTGATACTTCACAGCTCCTCTCTGCCTGGTACGAAGATGCTGAACCTTCCCTCCCAAGTTCCTTCCCTGAGCACACATTAATTAACTTGCTGTGTTAGTGAACATTCGTCTAAGTTTTGAAGCTGCAACACAGAGTTCCTCTTAGCCATCACTAAGAAAAAGCCTTCATCAACTTCTTTTCCCTCCCTAGCAATTTCTGGAATCCCCAGTTTGTGAAAGTTCATCCCAATCCAGGAAAAAGGTGGCATGTAAACAGATGAGGAACATGTGTTTCCAAATAGGAAAGGAGGTAATGCAGTCAGCAAAGTTGAAACAGCTAGGCCTGAGCTGGCAGCTGTGGTAACAGAGGAATGGGAGGGTTGCCAAGGCATTAGAGGGAGCTGACAGGGGAGCAGGAGGTAAAACTCAGATACCAGATGATTGCTTTATTTCTAGACCAAAGCAGCCATATGGGCATGATTTCCACCCTGTTAACAACCAGCAGAATGGCAGGTGGTTGAAGGGATGGGCTAAAAAGCATGGGAAGAATCGAAGACAGCACCTGCCTGAGGGTGAAATATTGTTTCTACTTTTTAATTTTCATCCACACTGAAAATACATATCTTTTAAGGATATGCTGATGGTACACAGGCTTTAGTCATTAAAAAATCAGCCTAAAGCATAATTAGTAACATTTCTGAGGGCTCATATCAGTACATCCCTCTAAACCTCCCTTAGAAACAAACATGTTATTTTCCTATCTGAACACATGTGGTGTGACAGAAGCAAGGAATATACTGTTTTCTGATACATATACCCTTTCAGCAATATAGCTGTCACTAAAGGAGTGCTTACTCAGTGGCTGTTTAAATTCTGACTACAATGTACAACCTTACAGACTGCGGTTTCTATTTAGAGACTAGCCAGATAATTTATATACCATGTAAGAGAGCAAGATCTAGCACTCATTTCATAGCATTTTTCTCTCAGTATCAGAGAGCTCTTGGAGGGACACTAATGTCATAACTCTGTTTTACAGAGAGGAAAAATGAGGCAGAAATAAGCTGAGCTGTTGAAGCACCTAAAATCAAAGAGCAAGCCAGGGTCAGACTAAGCAGGACCTAGATCTCCTGACTCTCAGTTTGAACTCTCTCACACTTCCTTTGGCAGCTTCTATCTGCTAACTTTGCTACATATATTCCTGAGCAGCACTCAGGGTTTGTAAGCTACTGATGGGTTAATTAGCACCAAAGCATTTTTTCTTCTGTGGTCTAGACATAGAAATATCCAGATTTTGTTTCCCTTGAAAGGCAGCCCATCCTGGAAACTGTACTTGATCACCCATTTCCATGTTTTCTAGGGCCAGATGGGACTAAACATGATTTGAAGACTTTTTTTTTTCCTTTCTTTAATGTCTCTTTTCCTTTCTTTCACTGACTAGCAGCTTGTTTGTTTTCTTTTGAGGATGATGCCAACTATAAAATAAAAAATGCAATTTCCAAGGTGGGGAAATTAGAGAATGATGGATTTGCTGTTGCCAAGACAAAATAATAATTCTTGGACAGAGCAAATAAGTCTGAAAATAAAGAAGGGATTATTAAGGGTTATATAATTTCAATAGTAAAAACAGGGAGAATTTTCAAGAGACTGTCCTAGATTTTTAATACTCTGGAGATGATTGACCTAGTGACATTGTTCACTTAGTCATGCAGCTGCAAAAACGGGGTTCTTCCTACTTCACTTGAATTACCCCAGATATCGCTGGTGTAACAAAACAGGATCTCTCTTTTGGCCTTCTCTCCTACATGTACTTGCTTACAGGCAAATACTGTATTATAGACCTTGGCCTCAGCCAGCCACTATGGAACTAGGTTTGAATTTTCCCAGAGGGTAGGGCCTTGGAGTTTTTTGCCTCTAAATTGAGAGGTCTGCACACTTCAAGATTTGGTTAGGTACCAATTCCAATCTAATTCTGAAATTTAATGTCACTGCTCTTCTATTTATTTCTTACTATTTTTATTTTTAATTGCAAATACGATTTTTAAACACATTCTTGAAGTAGCGGATCTCAAACCTACAACCGCTTCCCTTCTGATTCTTTACAACACAGACTCCCAGTCTGTCCTGTCAAAAAATAACTAAAATGGTCAAAGGCCAAACACCACCTGGAAATAGCAGACATTTCAGATTATTTTTTTGATACCTTTGACTGTTGTCATGTATCCATATGTGAGTCAGAAAACCTAGATTATAATTTTTTTTTTCAGCTTTTGATCAGGTTTGATGTTAATGATTTTAGATGTCTTTGCACCCCACAGTCACAAGCTTAAAACCAGTTATGTTCTCTCTGCCCTACTTTTTCTCCTCTGCTCAATCTTTTACTCTTGTCCCCAGACAGGTTCAACTCTTTGTTTTCCTTGCTCTTGCCTAGATCAGACATGGCACATATCTCTAATTGCAAATAGTCTTGTCAAACCCTAAGATGCAAAATGGCCTGTAAAGAGGTAGATTTTGGAAATACGTAGCTGTTGTATTCAAGTAGGTCTTTTCAAAGCCCGTGCAAAATGTGCTCTCCTAGAGGCCTATAACTTGTTTGGATGTGCTCAGCATTGAGTGAAACCACAGAAATGATACTACTGACATGAAGCTTTTCCTCTCTGCTTTCAGCTTCATCACCCCAGAAAATGCTACATCTGTTGCTTAAGGCACTGGAGCTCTAGAGCTTTTCAAGGAAAAGTTTGCCACAGCTTTTTAGACATGGTCAGAACCAACATATTTTCCTCTAGTCTTATTTTTGGGAATAGCTGAACTGAGTTTTCCAAAATAATCAGCCTTGGGCAGACACCTGACATGGAAGTTTTCAGCCCAAATTGTGAAAGTTTGTCAATGTTATAAAGCAAAGAAAAGCAAACTTATTATGGCAAAAAGGGGGCAGATAGCTGGAGTTACCAACCACACCTTATACCTGATACTGACACCTTATAGCAGACATCATTAATAACAATCTTAGCATAGTTTATCAAGTAATTTCCATGATAATCCCTTAACTTCATAAAATATCAGACTTTCTGGCCAAAGTCTTCCATGCTTGGTATTTGACCAAAGGAGATTTTCTTGGAGAGCTTTTTGGGAAAAAAAACGCAATCTACTGAGACACTTCTGAGTTATGTGTGTGAGAAAGAAACGTACTGAACATTTTGCCCATTGTTAGAAAGACTTTCCAGGACAACTATTCAAGGATGGCTAAACAACAGAACATTAAAATTAGCATTTTAATAACCTGTAATGAGCAGTACTTGTCTGGATAAACTAATTAGGAGGGGTAGCAGACAGGGGGGAGATCACCACATATGGGCTGTCCCCCACTAGCCTGAAGACTAAGGCAAGGGAATTTTCTGCAGTTTCAGAACTTCTCACTGTATGTAAATCCACATTTGCCTTCCCTCTGCCACCAAGAATGAACTCACACCATGGGCTGCCCTTCTGAGCTCCAACTGAATCTCAGCTTGTTTAGCAAACTCCTGGATCCTGTATTTACAAATGGGTGATGATCATAAATGAGTACCTTAGGTTGCTGTCCCTGAGGTAATGATTATATCTGGGGGACAGACTCACCAGGTGATACCTCCTAATCAGCCACTGAGAAGAATGTTTTCCACACACAAAAAAACCAGCACCTCACCCTCTGCTCTGCATGCTGTGGGCACGGCGGCACCTTAACCATTCCTTCAAACTGCTGGCTTTATCTTACTTTCAAACTACTTGTGGGTTTCTTAAACCAATGTCACTGGTTTTCCTTTATCTTTAAATCTCACTCCTAGGCCTCCTTTGGACATGTCCATTTTACATAAATTAAAACTGTGTCTTATTGAACCTCTATTATTTCACCCCCATTGGGCTGGCACCTCTTGCTGCCTCGACATTATTTCAAGCATCATCTGATGCCATTTTGATGCATGAAATTGAGATTCCTAAGCCTGTCATATTGTTTCATCTCTAGTAGGAACAAAAATACCAGATAACTCAACGACATTTCTTTCTGTTCTATGAAAAAAATTCACGCTGTCTGCATCTTCAGTACTCTTCCACTGTTCTTTTAGCTAGTAGGTATTGTCTAATAAATTGCTTTTAATTCAATCTAGAAGAAATTTTGAAGAAGGGTACAAGACACAGCGGAAGATGATGAGTCTAGATGATCAGGCAAAGACTAGCTATAGCATAACTTGGACATTATTCTACTAGTGGAGTTTTAATTTATCATGGAATATCCAATGCAAGAAATAGTGGGGTAAAAATCCTGGAGTCTGTGTTGTGGGGAGACTTAAATGGTCCATTTCTTCTCTCTCCACCTGTTCTTCCTTTCTTTTTTTTCTCCACCACAGCATAAAATATATGCCTTTACTCATATGCAGCCCTATGCAAAATCCTTGGCTTGCAGCATAAATGCAGATCAAACAAAACTGCAAGGAAAATTGCCTACAGAGACCTGTACCACATTTTCTTTTAGGTAGCAATCACTCTGCCTGCCAGACAAAGCCTGTTCTACTTATCATTTGCCACAACCTAAATTCTTAAGGGCCACTATCTAGCATACCACATTTGAATGAAATGGCAGTTTTCTAAGAAAGTCCGAGATGTGAGAAATTCAGATCATGACATTTTATAGACATAAGGTTAATTTTTTATCAGTTTGGTTTGGTTTTATTTCAGGAATAAGTTTTTCTCTACCTCAGAATCCGGTGCAACTGGCTTTGTATTTGCAAAAGCAGGCAGCATTTCAGCCTACTACCCAAAATAGACTGTAGAAAACTTAGTGACATTCAGAGAACATGTTTTCGGAAACAGATGCAGTGTGATCGAATATTAATTTAGCATGTGTTTGGAGCATGACTGAAAGCATCTGAGCATACACACAAAATTTTCTGCATCACACAGCAGGTGAAACAACTGTCACTCGTGTGAAGGTATGTATGTGATTACAGTTATCCTCTGCTTTGGGAGGCAAGGTTCTAGGCTGCAGAAATGGGACAAATCTGGGATAAGCCAGAGTTGACAGGAAGTTGTCTGTGCACTATGTGCAAAAATAAATCCTCTCTGCAACACCACATCACTTTGCATATTCTATGCTTTCCAAGTTTTCTGTGCTGCGTATGTACATACACTTACAGTACCAAGTGGATTTATCATAGATAACTGTAGTCACTTCAGTCACTTCGGCATCTAGACTTTGCTGATTGTATAGGCTTCCTCTTATAGTTAATGAAGGGAAACAGACCCCTCAGGGAAATTCACCACATCCCAGCATAGATGTCAAAGGTAAAGTAATTGCCTTCTGGAACGGTTGATCTTCTGCTGAACACATGAAAAATATATATAAGAAGTTAGATTAATGCATGTTGGTATTTACATACACACACTATAGAAACCTTCTTCATCTATTTTCACTTAAATCTCGGTCAGAATACATTAAGATTTCTAATACATTCTGAAAGATGACCATCAGCCAATGATTTCTTTTTCCAGGAACATCTTTACTGTAGCTTAAAGTGAAATCAGACAAACATTGAGCAGCAAGCGGCAGAAATATTTATTCTGGCTCCTAAATATGAAATTTAGCTTGCTTAACATTCAGAAGTGTTGGCAGGAGAAATGGTATAGTGAAAGCTTTGATTTTTAAAGAGTGTCTGCCCCATGTGACACACTGGAAAATATTAAGGATTTTCCTTGCACCTATGAGCTTTGAGCAAGGACATTACATTACAAAGTTCAGAAATGCTTTAACAGAATCTGAGCTGTGAATGTATGTAGTACATTTAAAATGACTGATGTTGATAAGGAATGCTACAGAGTAAGTACAATCAATTGCTTTTGCATTAAAATATATATTGTCACATGACAGGATAGTACCTGTGTGTTTGCTAATCTAGTTTTCAAGTTCACTGAGGCTTTTGCTGAAGATACGGTTTCACCAAGTATTTCTTTCTTACATCTGACTTTGCAAATACGAAAATAATATGAATACTCCCTACGAGATAAACTCCCAAAGTATAGCTGAGTAATTCAGACACAAGTAGGAGACTCATGGTTACACAGCCAGCAGTAAAAGTCAGGTGTTCTCAATTTCACAGCTGTGCATCTTAAAGGGAGCCCTCCCCACTTCTTTGCAGTTTTCCTATCAATGCCATTCATATATTTGGTTCAAAATCCCATAGTATTTTCTTCTCTGCCCACTCCACATCGGCCCTTCTAGCTTCAGTGCCTTCACTTTGTCGTTTGGATCTTTCCCTGAACTTCACTGTGACCAGGTTCTCTTTTCCATACACAGAGGTGCTTGTGGCAGCTTTGTCCCTTGGCTGGGCTGAGCAGGTGGGGTGCTCCCTTTCTGAGATTGCTTCCAGATTACTGTGGAGGGCTGAAGACCTATTACTGGGCTCAGCGTCACTCGACAGAACGCCTTCAGTTCTTTGGCATCCTGAATACCACCAGTTGCAAACCTCTGCCCTCTCAAACTCTGAAGACCTTGGAGATTTCTTTTTGCTTTTGGTGAGTTCCTATTTCATAAAACATATAAACCACCTTGCTTACAATGACTTACAGGTGATTTTTTCAAATGTTTGCCATTGGAAGTTTCTGTGGGCTAGCAGACCACATTTTCAAAAGTAAGCTACTGTTCTCAGAACTATTTTGCACAACAGTATACATGGTACACATTATAATAATTATATCATACTGTTTCAAGGATAGAGACTACACCATTTTTGGAAAATACCAACAAAATAGGAAGTTGCTTAGTGGAAGAACAAGAAACATTTTTCAATTCCTTACCTACTCCTGCCTCTGATGATCACACAAAACTGGATTAAGCTCCAGAGACAGAAAGCATATTATTGAAGCAGCAAATGATCAAATAAATTGGATTGTGGGACAGCTGAATGGCTTAGGGAGCATCTTTAAAATCCTGAGTTGATAACAGACTATTTTTTTTGTCATATGTTTTCATTAAATAGGAACTGCACTGCAAGCTCTGCTGAGCAGTGGGGAGGCGGGAAGCATGGCTTGTATAACAAGGAGCAGGAGCAGCACATGTTTTGTATACGGCCCTTTGAATGATTAACAGCAGTGTTGAATGGCCCTGCTGGGAGCCACATCCAGGAAGAAGAGTTAGCAAAGTGCCAAGGTCTGCAAAAGTAAAGTAACAGGGAACAGAGGGGGCTCTCAGAGACCTGAGCATTTGCAGAGAAATTACTGTGAAGGGAGAGGGTGAATTACCCCCTTCCAAAGAACTGTACCAAGTGTTCAGGCTGAGGAAGGCTCAGAGAAATAATGTAAACAGCACAGTGGAACTCTTTCGCAGATGGAAAATTAAGCTAATATCTCTCACTTTGGATCAAACCACATCCTATTTTCAGGATCGTTGAGCCTAGCCACATTAAACATGCATCTGGCCTACTGTGCTTTTCTGAGCCCAGCAGTACCATAGCAGATACACAGTTTAATTCACAGAAGCTGTTACATTCCAGTTTCCTATCATTAAATACTGAAAAAATTAGCACAACAGTATAGCCTAAAGTGTCTAGAGAGGACTCAAACACACAAAATCCCTTTAACACTCAAACAGGCTTGATCTTTAATCACCAGGATAATTTAAATCCCACGCTCAGCCTGAACAATGTCAGGGAGGCAGAACACAGGCCTCAGGCAGATCACAATTGCAAACTGTTTCTATGTAAGTATTTACTTGGATTTACTTGGATTCTATGATTTTTGAGAGTGAATGCCAATAATCATAGAATCACAGAACGGGTAGGGTTGGAAAGGACCTTAAGATCATCTAGTCCCAGCCCCCTGCCATGGGCAGGCATGCCTCACACTAGACCATATTGCTCAAGGCTCTGTCCAACCTGGCCTTGAACACTGCCAGGGATGGAGCATTTACCACTTCCTTGGGCAACCTGTTCCAGTGCCTCACCACTCTCAAAGTAAAGAGCTTTTTTATATCTAACCTCAACTTCTCCTATGTAATATCTCATTTTGCTTTCTTAATTTACTTTTTTTGACTGAAAGCAAAGAAAAACCTCTCTAATATATTTGGAGCTGCCCATGAAAATTCCTGAATCCTCTCTACTGACTTAAGTGTGTTGTTTACTCTATACAGACACTGAACTTCTCAAACAGTGGGGCAGTCAGTCTGGAAATTAAGATTGGGCTAGACTAACACCATACATCTGAGATATAAGGCAAGAGTCTTTTTTTCCTTTTCTCAACAGAGCCTGTAATAGACAAGCTGGAAGTACGGGGTTTGTTGGTTTGTTCTTTTTCTGTTTTCCCAGGAGATAAGCAGGCCTTGCAAGGAGATCAGGAATCCAGGGATTCAAGAATTTTTCAAGAAGGTACACTTCAGAGAAAGTGACAGAGATTCTTTCTTAAGATTGGGAAATCAGACTCTTCTATACAAGTAATTAGGGAAAGGTAGAGCTATTTGGAACCCTGGGAAGAGGAAAGTCAGTCCCCTGGAAAGGTGAACTATGTACAGACAAAGTGTAATTTTGCTATCCTGTTTCTTTAATATTATGCTTTGGCTCTGCTGTTAGAATTAAGCAGCAGTTTAGGTGAAACAGGCTTCCCTCTTTATTCCCCCTCAGTCACAAATCTGCTAGACCAAAAGATGAACAGTTACCAAGAGAGCTTGTTGGTAAGTGCAACTGATCAACAGGTTGCTCCTTTGTGAGAAAACTCGAAAAAAGATGAAGGCATGACACCTTGTATACACCTAAGTGGGTACTCACAGAGATCCAGAAGGGAACAGCTATGTCCCATCTCCTTGAACTTACCAGGCTTTTCTTATTCTGTAACAGCAAACTCATGGCAAAACAGGTTGGAAGCATGGGAAAGCTGATCCTCCAGCAAGTCTTGTTACACTGTCAAAATAAGAAGAAATAACAGGGACATGTACATTTAAAAACTCAGATTAAATCCCTACACATTGTCCTATACACCAACTTCAGAGATCATTGTTGCTCACACGAGTGAATCAGAACTACCAACTTTTTCCTGTCTTACATCAGACAAGGCCCCCACAATCTAGGACTGCAACTTCTTGTCTGATTGTTACTGTTCTAATATAAAGCCTCATATCTGCAAATGACAGAATCATAAAACAGTTTGAGTTGGAATGGACCTCCAAAGGTTCATCTAGTTCCAACCCCTCTGCCATGGGCAGGGACATCTTCAACTAGATCAGGCTGCTCAGAACCACATCCAGCCTGGCCTTGAATACTGCCAGGGATGGGGGTTCCACAGCATCTCTGAGAAACCTGTGCCAGTGCCTCACCACCCCAACAGTAAAGAACGTCTTCCTAGAATCTCAGCTAGATCCCCTCTGTCAGCTTAAAGCCATTCCCCCTTGTCCCATCCTTACATGCCCTTGTAAAAAGTCCCTCTCCAGATTACTTGTAGGCCTCCCCCTTTAGGTACTGGAAGCTGCCCTAAAGTCTACCCTGAGCCTTCTCTTCAAGAGACGAACAACCTCAGCCTGTCTTCATAGGAGAGATGCTCCTCTAGTTGAAATAGATGACCTTTGGAGATCCTGTCCAACCCAAACTATTCTATGATTCTATTCTATGATAATCATTTATAGACTGTGCAAATACAACCTATGCTATGCAAATCCTGTGAAGTGTTTACTTTCTCCTATATTGATGACAGTACCAGAGGGGCAAGGCACACAAACCAATATTCCTACTGTGACTCAGTGACACTTGCTATGTCTCTAGCAGTGAGTTTGCTCCTGTACTGTAAATCACTAAAATTTAGTAAACAGTTTTGATGCTGCATGTGACATAGCATAACTTGAGCACTTCTGTCAGAGCAGTGTTAGCTCTAAATGATAACAGAAGCAAAATGCAGTAAAAGGTTATTTTCCACTATGCCTTTGACAAACACAAGCTAAAGCTCTGCTGAATAAAATGGAGCTGATGTGTTTGTGTTTCAAAGCTGAATCACAATTGAAAAGGTTTCTACAGAAACCTTTCTACAGAAACCTGAAGGAAAGAGGCCAGAAGAAAATTGTATTTTCTTTTTTCTTTCAAACACACAAGTTTTGAAGTGGTTATATAATATTTAAGTTACTGAATACAGAAAGTTACTCTGTTCAAGAATAAATGATTCACATATGCAGAATGATTCATCCCAATTTACATTCAATGAACAAGTGTTTATTTATGAAATTACACATGCAGCGCAACCAAAATGAAGGAGGGACAGGCTATGACAGCTCTCCTAAGATACGTGTGATACCACATTCTCCATGGAGCTACTAAGCTGGCATACACATATTTAATAGCTAAATTCACAAGAAGCAGACAGAACAGAAACAAGTTTCTCATTACAGTGTTACTGCTTCATCTTTTTCAGGCCATGGACAAACTAGGTGGACCTGCAGAGATGGTGTAACTAAAAAACATTTTTGAGACTGTTGTGGTTTAAGTCATAACTCACGCAGTTCGCTCACTCACTCCCCACTCCTTCTTCCCCCCCTCTCCTGGAGGGATGGGGAGGAGAATCGAAAGAATGTAACTCCCATGGGTTGAGATAAGAACAGTCCAGTAACTGAGGTATAA